>JACBFG010000015.1:336042-367597 GCA_013435955.1 Diaporthe sp. HANT25 | reverse complement strand
GAGTTTATATTTATAAGATTAGTAACTANNTAGTAAATTAAAGGTTAAATAAAGAGTATATTTAAAATAATTATTTTAAGCTAAAAAAAGGGCCTTAAGTAGGTAAAGTAGGTTGTAAAGTACTTAAGGGCTATAATGACCTCTTTAGTAGCCTGCTAAAGTATAGTATGGCTTAAAGGCTATCTAGTCTCTATTTATGCCCTACTAACTGTTTGCTTAATAGCTAGGAAGTAAATAAAGGAGGGTAGGGGGGGGGAGTTATCTATATACCTAGCTATAACTAGCCCTTTTATCTAGCCCTAGAGGCTACCTTAGCTTTAGTTTGCTTTTATAACTATTAGCTATTAGTAGGAGCTAAATATACTATAAGGGAAAGGGTATATAAGCATACCTAGCTTACAAAATCTAAAAGGATGCTAGCATAAGGGGTATTATTAGCTAGGGGGCTTAAGTTAAGTAGTATTAATATGTAGTTCCTAGTATACCTATAGAAGAGGGATATAAGTAGCTATTCTCTAGAGGACAAGTTAGGGTTTTTAAGGTAGCTAGTGTAATATTAGTAGAGATATAAGAGGCTTAAGTTAATAAACTTAGACTTCTTAACCTACTTAGGTAAGTTATTACTAAAATCCTTATTACTAGCTAGGTTAAATACAATAAGGGTGCCTATTATAGATTCCTTTTTTTATAAATCTGGTTTTAAAACTATAACTAGGATTAGGTAGTAGCTTTATAATAAGGACTTGTTTTTTATTATTAGTACTATTGCTCTTATATGGTTAATCTTATAAACTTATATCTTAATGTTCTTTTCTTCTTTTAGGTTGATATACTTGTAGCCTTTTAGGGCATGCTTATGGTCTGCCTTATTGTGCTAGAATATAGTTTTTGTATTGCCTCTTAGGTTATAAAGGTACTTGTTTTTCCTATAGATCTTTATAAACTAAGTATAGAGCTAAAGATGCTTATATATAAATAAGCTAGATAGTACTATACTAATTACTATACTAAGTAGCTATATAATAGTATGTGTTTTTTTAAAATATATATGCTTTAGGGTAATAAGGGAGATATAGTAGCCCTTTATTATAATATTAAGGATAAGCTAGAGTATATTAAATATTTCTATATTAGTAGAATTTTATATAAAGATATAGTTAAAATACTACTTTTTATTATTAATAAGTAATATTAATAAGGGCTAGTATTTAATCTTTACTTTCTTATAGCTTTTATTATAGGATATTAGAGGCTAAATATAGTATAGGATATAGTAAATTCTTATACTATTATATAGTATTTTAGTAGATTATTATACTTATAATAGCTAATAAATAAAATAAAATATATTTTCTTTATATTATTACCTTATAGATTTATAATTTAACTTATTTTTCCTTAGCTTATTACTATAGGTATTAATCTTTGCCTATATGGACTTAAGTTTTATATATAGGCTACCCTTATTCTTATTCCCCTTTAACTATACTAGAAGGATATTAGTATTATTAGTTAGTCTTTTATTATTGCTTTTAAGTTAGCTATTCTTACCTACTATTTGCTTTATATTACCTATAAGCCTTTTAATTTAATCTTCTAGCTTAGCTACTTTGCTTTTATATATCTTTTTATTTACTTTTACTTTATTAAGTTCTTTATTATGCTAGAGCTTAAGTTCTTTTAGCTATGCTATATTGTTCTTTACCCTTATATTAGCTAGTTTTAACTTAGGGTGCTATAATTATCTAGACTTGCCTTGGTTTTAGCTGTAGCCTTGTGTTTAAGCTTATTAGTGTGCCCCTTTAGCTCTAAGTTAGTAATATAAAGCTTTATATTAGCTACCTTAAGCTATTAGATATATAAGGAGAGGTCTTTAGTTTTAGTATTATAGCTTATGAGTAATATAAAGGGCTTTAATAAAAAGCCTAAGAAGGTAAACTTAGGGCCCTTAAGGAAGAAATAGCTTAATTGTTGTTATATCTTTAGTGCTAAATAGGGGGTATAGTAATTACTTGTATATAATAAATAGGTTATATTATATGCCTGCTTGCCTTATTTGCTGTAGAGAATTTTATAGGGAAGGTATATAAGGGATTTAGGCTAGTAGAATAGCTAGTAGCTTATATAGGAAACTAACTATACCTTAGTACTAGAATTACTTCTTTATAATACTTTTATTTTTTTATTTATTATAAATTTAGGAATTATTTATAAAACTAATATTATTAGAATTATATACTAATTCTTAATATATTAATATATTTATATTTAAGTATATATTATTTTATTATTAAGAAAATTAGTATATAATATAAGGGGTTTTGGTAAGAAATAGAGTACTAGTTAGTGTTCTATATAAGCTACTAGGGTAGAAGTAGTATAACCCTAGTTGTTAGCTAATTGCATATTATATATCTTTGCTAAATAAATTAATAAATAGACTAATTTTTAGTTTACTAAAACTTAACTATAACTAAATCTATATATAAAGAACTAACTTCTTAATATAAATAGCTAGAAGCCTAATAGGGAAGATTAATAATACTTATAGTATTAAGGAACTACTTAGTATAAGAGCTCTTAGATATTTTTATAAGTATCTAGTAGTCCTTTAGCTTTTTACTTTAGCTTTTAATAAATAATATAAAGAGCTTTTATTTATTAATAATTAATAGGTACCTAGAATAAGTTAATAATATAAAGTACTAGTAGCTAATTAATTTATTATATTAAATGTAGTTTAGTAGGATAGGGAGCTAGAAATCTTATTTATCTTAGATAGGTTAGCTAATAATAGTATATAGCATTTCCTACTATTTATATATACCTAAATAAGGTAGTAGAATTCCTAGGCTAAGTATATAACTATTTGCTTTACTTATATATTTTAAGTTTAGTAAAGCTATCTTATTCTTAGGCTACTAAATATTCTTAGGCTTAATTATAAATATACTTTTATTTAGCTACTATTTATAATTATTCTATATTTTAAGCTATTTAGCTACTAACCTTTTAGGTATTATATATATTATATATATATTACTATTAATATAGTACATTATAAGGCTTTTAATATTAATAAGAAAATCTTAACTTTAACTTCTAGGTTATATTAATAATAAAAATAACTCTTAACTTATTATTAAGTAGATTTAAAAGTAGCCTTTTATATTATATAAAGTCTTTAATAGAAAATATTTTAAGTTACTTTTTAATATAATAATAAACCTTCTTTATAAACTTAAGGCTTATATACTTTTAGTAACTCTTAATATTATAAGTAATCCTTTATTTATATCTCTAGTAACTTTATACTATAAGGCTTTATAAGAATAAGATTAATTTAAGATATTTACCTTATTTCTTTATTATATACTTATAAGTATAATATAGTATAGATATAGGTATTTAAGCTACTTAGAGATATAATCCCTATACTATAATATCCTACTAAATAAAGTTATTACTATATACTTAGTAAATTCTTATTATTATAAGCTAGTCTTTATTTTTATATAAGTTAGTAACTAAATAGTATTATTTTTACTTTATAGTAATACTTTAAACCTCTTAAAGCTAGTTTTTATCCTTTACTTTACTATACTAGTATATAATATATCCTTAGTATTTAATAATACTACTAAATAACTTAATTCTAGAGCAAAAGGAATATATAAACTTAGGCTTTAGGATCCTTTCTTTATACTTTATAGGGTTAAAGAGATTATCTTAATTTATAATAATAACAAAAGTGCTATTATAAAAGGTTAAAGGGGCTACTAACTTAAATATTAGTAATATATATTAGTATAAATAGTAGGAAGTATTAAAGGTAAGATTAAGCCCTAATAATTAATAAAGAACCTAAAATTAAATTAAAATATACTTATAAGTTATAAGTATAGTATACTATATATACTTAATAATAAGTACTAGGGGTTCTTAGAACTAATAACTAACCTAAAGGAGATATAGTAGATTATAAACCTAGTATATTGCTAGTATTATATATTGTTCTTAATAAAGGTACTTAGCTTTATTAGTATACTAGATTCTGCTTTAGTTTACCTTACTAAGCTTATAAGCTAGATATAAAGGGATATAATAAAAGGAGTTATAGTATAAGTAGCTACCTTAATAGAAATACATTAGTAAGGGCTAGTTAAGATTTAGAGGGTTAAAGTATAATTTAGGATTATATTCTTATATTATAGTACTAAAAGAGGCTAGTCTTTAATAAGTTATTAAGATAGATACTAGACCTTAGCTATATATTGTCCTAAAACTATATAATAATATAGGATAAATGAGTTATATAGTTAGATTTCTTATATATTTACTTAAGTATTAGCTTATATCTTATTTTATTTTATATTTCTCTTAAGTACTTACTATATAAGGGTTATTAATCTTAGAGCATTTCTTATAAAAGAACTATTCTATTAAGGAGAAAGAGGGGATTTTTACTTAGTTTAAGGGTATTAAAAAATAAGTATTAGAATAAAAGGGCCTAAGGCCTTAGAAGCTTATAAGTTTGCTTATATAGTTATTATAGGTATCTTTTATTATTTTAGTTAGCTAAGAGATTACCTTTTACTATCTTAGGAATACTAAAGAGTGCTTAATGCTATATACTAGAATAGAATATATATAGAGAGAGTAGTCCTAACTATAGCTATAGTTATAATAGCTATAATATTATTAATTATTGCTAGTAGCCTTAGTATTCTATATAGCATTTAGGGTAGCCTAAAGGCTATAGTAGTTATTCTTTTTATATAAGTTGGGATTAAAAGGTATAGTTAGCTTTAGGCCTGCTTTTAGGCTTACTATAGTAAACAAGTTAGCTATAAGGTAGATAAATATAGTTGCTTTAAGGCTGTTTAACTAGTAAATAAGCCTAATATACCTTTTAAGGTTTTAGTAGTACTTAAAGATCTTACTATAAATATAGCTAGTATTTATAAGCCTTTTATTATAGTAGTATTTTCTCTTAGCCTTTATTCTCTTTTAGTATTATCTAGAATAAAATATAGTTAAAGTATTAGTTAAGGCTAGATTACTTAATTAATAGCTTAGGCCTATTTTAGGTATTATATTTTTAAAGTATACTATATAAGCCTTATTAAGGAGGCCTAGTATATATATAATAGTAAGATTAAATTTACTCCTTAATTTTATATATATTTTAAATAAGAGGCTATTTCTTATTAAAAGGCTATAGTAATTTGCTTTTATAGATAGGTTTAACTAGTAGTTCTGGTATTTAGCTTAATACTTTCTTTACCCTATATTATTAGGTTAAAATATAAAAGTTAAGGCCTATAGTATTTATTGAATATAGCTTTAAATAAGGGGTTATTTTATATATAAAGGAGCTAAATGTTTTATTTAAATTTCTTTTATTTATATAAATGGCCTATATATTATATAGTGACTAGATATTTGCTTAAAGACTGTTATTATTATTATAAAGGCTTTATTTGCCTAAAGACTGTGATTATTATTATAAAGGCTTTATTTGCCTAAAGACTGTGATTATTGTTTTAAAGGCTTTATTTACCCTAACTAAGGACCTTTAGCTGTTTTAACTAAAAGGACTTGCCTTATTATATGCTATGTATACTTTAGGATATCTTCTTTTAATAAGTAAGCCTTTATATAAATCTATATTTAAATATCTAGATTTAGTTAGTTTAAATTAGTTAGGTATTTTATTTATAACTTTAAATAGCTATTTAAAATATTATAAATTTATAAATATTAGTATACTAGACTTATAAATCTAAGAGACTTTAGCTTTTATATAGAAGTTACTATATTAATTTGCTATAACTTGCTTATTTTTATTATAAACTACTAATCTTATATTAATATTTTGCTGCTACCCTAAGTACTAAACTATTATTAGGAATAATTAGAGGGTAAGATAAGTAGCTATAGTATTGCCTTTAGTATAAAGGATAGTAATACTATATTACTTATAAGACTTTTTATTTATACTACCTCTTGCTTAGAATATATTATACTTATGCTTACTAGTTACCTTAAGGCCTTTATTATAAATAAATCTATTAATAAGTAGGTACTAGTAAACCTTAATATTATCTTAGCTTTTTTAAGGTAGGGCTATAGCTATATAGAGGTACTTAGTTAAGTTATAACCTAGCTTTACTTATAGGATAATTTACTTTTAGGTAGGGCTAGAGGAGGTAATAAAAGGAACCTTAAAAATAAGGAGTTATATAGAGAATAATATATATATAAAGGTTTATATGCTAGAGGAGATTAAGACTTATATGCCTATAAAGACTTATATACTTATAAAGGTATAAATTCTAGCTAGGATCTATATAATAAAAGAGAATATAACTATAAAGGTATATATATTAGGTAAGTATATAATTAATTTAAGGAACTATATTAAGGGTAGACTTTTAGGTTCTACTTAAGCTATATAGAAAAGGGAAGGGGCCCTTTAATAAGAATTCTATATTATATTTATAATATAAGGTATATATAGATCTTAAGACTTTGACTTATAGAAATAAGAAGATTTATAAATATTATTTTTATAATTATTATCTTATTAGCTAAACTTTTAAGTAAACTTATATTATAAGTAAATTTTAGTTAAAATAATAATTATTTTATTAGCTAAATTTATAATTTATAGACCTTATAATAAGAGGAGAGAAAGAAAAATATACCTAAGTTTTTTAGTAATAGATAGTTATATAGACTAGGTTAAATTATGTTTCTTTTAAGTAAGTAATAGTTAACTATAAGTAGGCAACCTTTAAAACTAAGTAAGTAGTATTTAACCCTAGGTAAATAATATTTAACTCTTAGTAAGTAGTATTTAACTCTTAGTAAGTAGTATTTAGACTAAATTAAATAGAATTTAGAGCTAAGTAAGGTAGTATTAAATATAAGTAAGAAACTAAATAGTTATAGTTATAGACTACTAAAAAGTACTGCTTAATTTATAAAGCTTAATTCTTTTTAAGACCTTATTATACTAATTATACTTTGTTTTATCTTTTAGTATATTAATAACTATAGTAATAAGGTTAGCCCTACTTATACTATCTGCCTTTTAATTATAGATATCTAGTGGTACTGCCTTGACTGCTTCTTTGTTGGCCTATAAGATCTTATTAGTAGTAGTATTGTGTGCTATAGAGAGGAAGGTATAGAAGTCTGTTTCTTACTAGCCTAAAATGTTGTAAATAGTGTGATAGACTTTCTTTAAGTACCTTTTTATACTTTTATAAGTCTCTGATATATTATATCTTGACTAGGTGTATTAAAGGCGGACTTACTATATAGGGAGAACTTAATAAGGTTTATAGGATTTACTATAGAATAGATATTAGTAGTAACTTTTAATATAATAGTCCTTAAAATATATTAAGAAATAATAGCTAGGCCTCTTAGTATTCTTAATATTATAGTTATATATTATATTATTCTAAGTGCTTATACTTATTAGAGCTTATTAGGGGTAGGTTATATAAGTTATATTGTAGTTATAGGAGCCCTAGTTTGCTTTAATGGTATAAGGACTTGCTTTAGTATTTTAACTGCTATTTTGAGCTTAGTGACTATTTTTTGCTAAGTTGATTAAAGATATAATAAGCTGTAGTATTGTAAATAGATAGGGGAAATATACCTTAAGAGCTAGTTAGCTGGCCTAGGTTAGTAAAGTTGTATATTAATATTTAACCTCTTGTTTTTACTTATTTAAGTAGTTTATATATATAAATACTTAAAGACTTTTTAAGTAATAAAGTTTAGCCTTATAAGAGATATATTAAGTACTAGTGCTTTAGTAGTACTGTTAATATATAATAGCATTATTAATATGCCCTTATATAGATATATATATATTAGATAAAGGGCCTTTATAGGATTATCTTAGCTATAAATCTTAGTATTTTTTTATATTATATAAGGGAGATTATTATAGTTTACTAGATATTTAATTAATATAGTTAAAGAGTAAATACTCTTTATAAACTATTCTTATTAGTAAGTAAGATTTAGTTATTAAATGCCTTACTTAAGTTTAAACTACTACTAGCTAGTTAGTCTTTACTAATTAATTTAAAATATTATTATTCTATATTTATATTTCTAAGCTACCTTAATTTATACTATAAACTAGTATTTTTATATATACTATTTAGAAGGGTTAAGGAATAAGCTTTAGTATTAAGCTTAGTTTAATTAATTCCTAAAGCTTAGTATTACTTCTTAAGTAATTAAGGAATAATTAAAATATATATTTATTATATAACTTTTAGAGTTAAGGTACTTATTAAGTAGTATTAAATTTCTACTATAAGTTATTATCTTCCTTAGCTCTAGAAGTAGAACTTTAGTCTTTATAAGCTACTGTATTTGCTATATTAGGTATAACCTTTTCCTAATAGTAGCTTACCTTAAAACCCTAAGTCTTTATAAATACCTTTATTTCTTTAGCTAAGTTATACTAGGATCCTTATAAAATATTATATAAGTTTTAAATAGTAATCTTAAGGTTAAGAGAATTATAGTATTATTTATACTTTTATATCTAAGTATTAATTATATCCTACTTTATATTAGTCTTTATATTAAGAGATTTCTAGTTTTTTATATAAGCTAGTAATTTCTTTCCTACTTTATATACTTCTTTTATTTAGGCTATAGTAGTATTATTCTATAATTAGTACTTATATTTTACCTTATTTAAGAAAAGGCTAACTAGTAGTATAAAGCTAATATATTTATACTTTCTTATTAAGGAGTCTTAAAAGCTAATACTATAGTCTTTATTATTTTATAGGAACTTATTTATAGACTTAAAGGTAGTAGTAACTTAAGCCTTTACTTAATTTAATACTATATTATTTTACTTTTATATTAGACTTTTATATAAGGATAAGAGTATAGTTAGTTTAGACTTTATATTATTAAGCTTATATTTAATTTTAAGTTTAAGATTTATAAGCTCTTACTTTAAAGATAAATTTATATACTAGTTAATAATAATATATAAGTTCTAATTAGCCTTTTATAAAACTTATTTAATCTATATAAGACTACTTATATAGGCTTGCCTTGTATTAATATAGGCCTAAGCTATAAATATAATATGTTTATTAGTAATATAAATATAATATATAATGTTTTAGTAAAGCTTAAGGTATATAGTTATCTTATTTATGCCTTTTTTATAAAAAGTAAGTAGGCTAAAATTAAATTAATATATAGGTATCTTTATATAGGAGTAGAAAGTACTAGGATATAAAAGCTATATTATAAAATAAGCTAAGATAATTTTAATATAAAGTATTTTAATAATTAAGTATATTAATAGCTAGCTTATTATTATATAGATTTTTGCTTAGGTATTATAGGCTATTAAGAGGTAAGAAGAATAGCCTAAGTAGTATTACTAAAGTAGGTAATATTAACTTATAGATAGTAAGCTTATATTTCTTATACCTAACTCTTAAAGAAATTTATATTACTTTTATATAGTAATAATATACCTTAATAAGATATTAGATATTAAAGTAAATAGCCTTAATTAACTTATAATTAAGGCTTTTAGCCCTAGAATAAAGATAAGGGCCTTAGCTATAGCCTTGCTAAAGCTATATAGCTAACCTAATAGGATATACTTAGTAAAAAAATATAAGTAATTTATTTTATTTAAGATACTTCTTTAGCCTTTTTTCTTATATTTTCTAAACTTTTATTATAGCCTTTAGTTAATACTATTTATTAGATTAATAGTTAAAGATAGCTAGTAAGAACTATATTTAATTAGTAGCTTATAATGCTTTAGTAATAGAAAAGAAAAGGAGGTAGTAGAGTAAATATAGGCCCTAAGGGTACTAAAAAAGCTATATTTATTTTAAATAATATATTCTTAGGGTTAATAGTAATTTAGGTTTTAGAAGTTAGGCTAGGTATATAAAAGCTCTTTTAATAAGATAGTTCTTTAAGTACTAAGGAATTAAGCTATATTATAATAACTATAAATATACTTATAGCTTAAGACCCTTGTTTTTAATACTTATTATAGATATTATATATTTAATAATTGTTTCTTATATTTCTTTTTATATTCCTTCTTTATATATTATACTTATTCTTGCTAAAGAGGCTATTATACTTATACTAGAGTTATTTCTTAAGGACTATAATAGCTACCTAGCTTATTAGGTAGTGCTTTTAGTACTTTATATTAGTTATTAGGTTAATAATAATAGCATTATAGGTAAGAAGTAGATTATAACTAGGATCTTATTAGCTATATAGGTATATTATATAAATATTTTTAATATATTTTTTTAGCTTAAGAGTATTAGTATTTATTACTAGAATATTTAGAGTAAATAAGTTAGTAGTATTTATATATATATTATAGGCTTATCTTATTAGGGCTGTATAGTTATTACTATTGCTACTATAAGGCTAGTAGATACTTAAGATATTATATAGGCTAGTGTTAGTAGGGTTTATATAAGCTGCCTACCTTTATTAGGTAAATAGGTTATATATCTGCTATATAACCTAGTTTTTAATAGCTAGGAAAGGGTATAGTAGTAGTAGGCTAGTAAGCTAAGTAATTAGTTTTAGGGTTATATTATAGTAATAGTAGATTATAAAGATTAGCCTAGTAATAAAAAGCATAAAGAGAAGTATAATAATATAGCTTAATACTAAGATATATTATTTATTATAAGGTATAGCTTTTATCTTTATAAAAGGGCTACTTTGGACTTTAGTAATAATATAAGGAAAGGAGGGAAGGAAGGTATATTAGTTTTAGAAGCTAAGAGAGTTTTACTAAGGTTAGAATTTAGTTTAGATCTTTATTTCTTATAAGCTATAATAGTCTAGGGCAAGCTATAGGTATAAGTAACTAGAAAAGCTATATAAAGATATTTTAGGGCTAGAGGGTAAGGAATTAAACTATTTAATGCTATTACTACTTAATATAAAATAATATATTAAAATTAAAAACTTAGGAGATTATTTATTACTATAATTACTTAACTATTTTACTATAGCTAATAATACTATATAGTAGTAGTACTGAGAATAGTTAGATAGGATATTTAGTACTATAGGGCTTACTAGTAGTCCTTTTAATTTAGCTTAACCTTAAGCCTTTAATTAGCTAAATGTTACTAAGGCTTGGGCTGGGCCCTGGCCTAAGTCCTGGCTGGCCTATTCTGTACTACCTGTACTACCTGTGCTACCTATACTACCTATACTATTGTTACTACTATAGAATGAGATTGCTAAACTTAGATAATATAATACTATTAAGATTATAATAGTATTACTAGTCCTACTTGCTAGTAGTTAAGTTAACTAGGATTTTAATAATAGGGATAGTAATAGTAGTAATAGTAATAGTAATAGTAGTAGTAGTAGGTAGCTATATTACTATCTTTTAAGGCATTATAGCTAGCTTTGCTTTATTATTATAGCCTTTATTACTATATTATTAGCCTTAGTTATTATACTTAGCCTCCTTCTTATAACTAGGGATCTATATTAACCTATATAGGCTATATTACTACCTTCTTTAATATAATATACTATAGCTACTTATACCCCTAGCTAAATACTAACCTTCCTTAGTAATATAGCTATATTCTAGTTTAAGGTCTTAAGAATTTAGAGCTAGGTATATAGGCTAAACTTAGGTATAAACTACTACCTTATCTAGCTTATAAGTTAAATACTAGACTTAGTTATAATTAATAGTAACTATTACTATACTAGTAATTAAGTAATAAAAATGTATAAGCTAGAATACTTATATTTAGGTATATTTATAAACTTAATTACTAATACCTTAGCTACTAAGACTACCTTAAATAGCTTTATTTAGTATATTTAGTATAACTATAAGTACTTCTAGTTTCTAAAGAATAATAAGCCTTATTAGTTTCTTTATTGCCTTAAGGTATTTCTTATAAAATATCTTAAATAGTAATAGTTTAAATATTTAAATAAGGGTATTATAGCCTAGAATGCTTTTAATTATATTAAGTAGCTAGAAAAATTTATTATAAACTAAAGAATAATCTACTTTACCTTTATTAATAAGTTTATAAATATAACCTTTAATATAAAGGGTACTATATAAGAGATTTATATAATAAGCTAGAGAATAAGAACCTAGTAAAGAGAGTTATAGAATTTAGATTTATAGTAGGTAGTAAAATAATAAGCTAGTAGGGAGAGTTTATTACTAAAGAGTACTAGTATAATCTTAAAGCTAGTATATAATAATAGCCTTTAGTAGGCTATTAAGGCTAAGAGGTTTAGGAAGAAAAAGCTAGAGTAGTTAGCTACTTTATATATAGTAATAGCTAGTAAGGTAGAGTCTCTTATAGAGAGAATAAGCTAGGTAAGTAGTAATAATAGTATTATACTAGATATTTTTAACTTTTTATTTTTTTATATAGAAGATTTAAGAAAGGCTTTTAAGTAAGAGTTATTACTTAAATTTAGCCCCTTAAATTACTATTAAACTTACTATAACTCTATAATTATTATTTAACTTACTATTTAACTTACTATCTAACTTACTTTACTTATTTAAGGAGTTATTTCTTACTAAAAATGGGAAATAATTTCCCAAAAAAGTAGGACCCTGTCATACCAGACGTCTTGAGGGGGGAACGGAATGACCTCCCAGACGGAGGTACAAATGTGAGTTAGGACCCTCTCCATAAGGACGGCTTCGAAACTCACCCCACTCCTCAAACGCTGTATATCAACGCATTGGCATCTCTGATGGACGAAATTGAGGTAATTCTCCTGCCACTCTACAAAGCGCGCCATTCCAGCGCCTCTGGCAGCGTTCTCCAGATTATAAATCCAGACAACGGCCAGGAACCTCGTCTGCCAAGGGGTCGCGTCACGTTGACGGCGATTGTGGCCAAACCAAGACCGTCCAGAGGGAGAGGTTTCGGCGCGATCCAGGTCTGCAAACTCGCGCTGGAACCTGACTGCGCGGTTGCTCCACCAATTTCTATCAGTCTCAGTGCGCTCGTGCGAGAGCTCCACGGCATAATCGTCGACCGCGATCTTATTGCCGTCCTTGTTCACCGTCACGACGGTCTCGCCCGCCACGAGCGAGCCGCGGTTCGCGTCCTGCCAGAAAAGGTCCATGAAGGCTTTATCGTCATGGTACAGATCCTCAGACTTGAGCTTCCGTGCGATCTGGGAGACGCGGCGTGTCAGCTCGTCCATACAGAAACTACACAGCCTGGCGTTTGAGATGAGCTTTTGGAACACGTGGTGGGCAAGCGAATACCTGATCGCGTTGCCGCCTACGGCAGTGTCTGGTTCCCAGAGGGGCTTGAAATGTGCATTTGCGAAGTCTTGGTTGCAGTTGGCGCTGCGCTTGACGGGTGTGGAGTCCATGGTTGGGTATGTTTCTATATTGACGGGAGAGTCAGGGAATCAAAGGCAGCTGCAGAAAGACTTCGTCTGTACGAATTGAGGAGTCTGTGTGATGCTCTAAACCAGATGAGAGGGATATATGTATTCTGAGCGAGCCGAAGTGTGTAAAGGCATTTAAGTGGTATTGATCGTTCTTGCATGCCCATTGTTTTTGAACAAATCAAACAAAGAACGAGAGAACAGAACGACATTTCTTGATGCGAAAATCAATTGTGTTTCCCGCCTTTGTGTTGTGTCAATGACATGTCTTGTAGGGACACGAGCAAGCTTTGTTGTAAGCTGAGAGTTTTGAAATTCTCAATACACACCGCAATCCAATGATAATTCTGACGTGGATAAGTTTTGAGGGGAAGCATCTGCCTTGAGCTTCCTTATAGAGGCAGGAAAATATTGCATATTTGCTCGATCAGGGATTTATTTGGAGAGTTACATGCGCGTCTTTTGTCTCGAATGCAAAGAATGTTGATAAGTGAAATCGTCTTCTATTTTATCTAGAAATAATAATTCAAAGTGTGTGTCGAATATTTTGTCACCCATTACGCGGAAGCTGCTATTGGCATCAGACGCCAATTTGTGACACTCAAACTTTGGAGCAACGCAGAAACATACGGTACGAAGCCCAAGTGTGAGGTATTTGGCACTGTTCATATTATATCGGAATAATTCCCGCTGTGGCGTAAAACAGGCGTAGCTGAGCTTTGTGTCGTAGAGATGGGTGGGGCGGAAGTGCTGCAAACTGAGAGACACGGGATCGACTGAGTGAGTGGCAGTGCCTAGATTTTCAGCCTGAGGCGTGGGTTCTATATGTGTGTCAGACGCCACGCCATGCTGTGCCCAAGTGATCACAGTGTGTATAACTGCAGGGGTCTACGACAATACCTAGGTACTTCATGGAAACTCGGCAACGATGGCAGGTGCAGGCATCGAGAGCGGTTGTACGCAGACTTCCACTATAAGATAGTTTGCAGTTGAAGTATCCCGATTTAGAATGAGCAAGCGGTTAGTCTAGCGACTGAAAAAATCGGAAGACGTGCTTCTTGGCTGTATTCAATGTGATTACTTTACTGGGTATCCATACACAAAGCGCCCCCAAGGCTGCCAAAAGTTGTCAGCTCAGCGCCCGAGGTCGTGTATGATCAGGGCAGATCAGACTGTGCTTATTTAATCGTGCCACGATCTCGATTTCCAGTCAGCTGAAATCAATAGGTAAGGCCCCGCAGGTCGTCCCTTCATGACTGCCCTTTTCACTCCAGAAATCGAGCATGGCTGTCCAGCATGATGAACGGAGCGTTCCCGAGGCGATTTTGCTTTGGTTTCTGCAAGTACTGGGGGCCGTAACTGCGATACTCTTCGGGGTATTCGGAGCCTTGTCGTGGCAGGTTGCAGATGAGGCGAATGATTTGTCAACTGCGGCCCTTGACTTGTCGAGGGAAGCCAACAGGAAAGCAGATGTGGCCAAGTCCCAATCTGATTCAGCCAACCTCGTTGCTCTGCTAGCCCTGTGCGACCAGATCTCGACCGCGGTAAGTTCAGCACTGCCTTTGTTACGAATCCAGGGAGAGCGCTAGGCATTGTGGTTACTGACCCGTGCTGAACAAGCAGTCGGACAATGATTCACTTCTTGACCTATGCAATGGTGTGAAGGCCGCTGCTGAGTCCAGAATCTCCGCCATGGTCTCCTCCATTTTCGGCAGTATCCCAACCGCGACTTCGACATCAGTCACGAGCTCAACAACAGCGTCGTCATCCGCCTCGACCTCGAGCAGCTCATCTTCGCGCACGAGTCGTACAACGACACCAACAAGCCAGGCCTCCAGCACTCCCAGTAGCGCTGTCCCGTCTGGTTCAGGAACAGCAGGGTCATCTCCGCTCGCACTAGGCTTAGGTCTCGGCCTCGGCTCAATTGTGGTATTCATCAGTGCCTTGACATTGTGGGCTGCATTCAAGAAACGGAAATCTAAACACACTATGATTGCAGATAGACGATGAATTTGCTGTTCGTGTTGGGAATACACGATGTGGACGAGGTTGATTATTTAGGGTCTATATACCTAGTGGCTGCATGCTGCTATTTCACAGCTAATCAAGAGCTATTCATTACCGTCGGCCTCAAACACGAGAAAGCCACCGTGTCCAACCTCAGAGGCTTTGAACCTGGTGGCTAAGACACCTCGGTATAAACAGATAATCCCGACTCATTCGTTACATCTTCCGTATAGAATACCTAGGATTTTCTAGGATTAATGTGGTCAGTCAGTTGTCTGTTTACGGCCCTGCCTTTCGTTGCGTCGAAGAAACCTAACACGGTCGGCTGTGTTGCATTGGATCGCTACACCCCTCACATCTCATTAAACGTCGGCATTTGAGCAAGTTAGATACAGGCGATGCTTTTCCTTTACTGCACGCGTTTGTGTTCGAACGGAAATTAAGGATTGTGCATTGGCGTGTTGAGTGTCCCTGGGAGAGAAAGTGAAAGGCGTAGAACGAACTTTAAACAAAGCTCGTATTTTCTATACATTCGTTCACAGACACTACGGTCTAGTAGCACGGATATTATGGGAAACGAATTAAATGCTCAATGATCCTTTTCCTGATCGAATGCATTTCTTTTCCTTCTGGAGCATCTGGAAAATGTTTGTATACCTTCTGGCTATCGCTGCTGTCAAGGCCGTAGTGGCCAGCAAGCCTCTGGCAGACAGCTCCTTCGACTTTGTTATCGTTGGCGGCGGCACCTCCGGGCTTGTGATGGCTAATCGACTGTCTGAGTCTCCCGATGTACAGGTGCTGGTTATTGAAGCAGGTTACTCAGCGCTGAACAATGAAAACTCCACGTTCCCGGAACTCTCCGGCTCGACGGATACGATCGACTGGCGTTATCAAAGCGCGCCGCAGATATACGCTTATGACAGGATTGAGCCTCTACCTGCTGGCAAAGGAATAGGCGGATCTAGTCTCATTAATGGTCGGTCTGTCTCATTGGACTTTTTCAATGCCTTCAAAACTGATTATTAACGCTTAGGCATGGTGTACACACGGGCTGAAAGGACCCAGATAGACGCCTGGGAGGAAGTCGGAAACCAAGAATGGAGCTGGGACACTCTATTTCCTTATTATAAGAAAAGCCAGCACCTCATTCCACCAGGGCCGAGAGCAATGAAAGCCGGCGTCTCGTACGAGCCTGATTTTCACGGCTTCACAGGGCCCGTAAATACCGGCTGGCCGAGATTTGAACTGGTTAGCAAATATCTTCCGGCACTTAATGAGAGTTATGTGAATCTGGGGGTTTCTTGGAATACGGACCCCGCTGGAGGAGATACAGGAGGCTTTGGTGTGAGTTTGGCTCGTTCGCAGTGTCCAAGGCAAAGCTGACTGTGGTACCATATCGTAGACTTACCCATGGGAGAAAACACCAGGCAATGATACATATCCTGATGTCCGAGCGGATGCTGGGAGATCCTACTACTATCCTAACCAAGACCGCGACAATCTCCACATGATGTCTGGGTCCACTGCGCTGAGTCTCTTATGGGCGCCAGGAGGAGACAGCAATATGGTAGCTAGTGCTGTGAAAGTACTTACAGACTCTGGGGAGACTCTGGTGATAAATGCGACTCAGGAGATTATCTTAGCCGCTGGGACATACAGGACGCCGGCTTTACTAGAATACTCTGGGGTCGGCAACCCGAGGTCAGTACCACTTTCACTCTACTTTGAATTGATGGAAACGGTCAGTTACACTTACAGTTGCTTAGGATACTTTCAGAATACGGTATCAACACTATGATAGATCTCCCCGGCGTCGGAGAGAACCTGTGAGGATATCCTCAACCACCATTTACTTGTCAGACGCTGACAGCGCCCTCAGGAATGATCAAATCCGTAACATCTTGAACTTCAACGTCTCTAGCAATACCACATACAACGGCAGCACCTCAGCTGTCGCCTATGTCACGGTCAACGACCTGTACGGATCCAACGCCTCAGACTTCATCGCCAGTGTCCGGGCCACACTCCCGTCCTATGCCGCGGCCATAGCCGCACGCAATAATAATGCAACCAGCGAGTCCGACGTCCTCGAGTTCCTCCGTGTACAGGCCCGCATGCTCTTCGAAGCCGGCACCCCGGCCATGGAGTTGCGCCACCTGAGCGGCGGGGGCAATCTGAGCTGTGAGTTCTGGGGCACCATGCCCTTTGCTAGGGGCAGCGTGCACATCAACTCCACGACCTCGCCCACCGGCGGCAACCACACTACCGTACCCTTGCCTCTAGCGGACCCGGCGTACTGGATGTTTGACTACGATACCTCGCTGCAAGTCGCCGCCTCGCGCTACGTGCGCAAGCTGTACATGAACACGGCACCGCTGCGGGACCTCGTGGCTTTCGAAGGGTACCCGGGCTTCGACGCCGTGGCCGAGGACGCGAGTGACGAGGTATGGGCCCGCTGGTCTAAGCAGCACATGCGGAGCGCATACCATGGGATTGGGACGGCGATCATGCTGCCCCGGGATAAGGGCGGGGTGGTGGACTCGCACTGCAAGGTATACGGGACAAGCAATGTCAGGGTGGTGGATGCGAGCATCATCCCGTTTCAGACAAATGGACATACGTCAAGTACGGTGTACGCTGTAGCAGAGAAGTGCAGCGATCTGATTAAAGGCGACTTGGGAATGCTATTGGCCTAGCCAGATTATAGTATTTGTAAGTAATATTCAACATGGTGCAGTCAGTGACTTCTACGTCATGATTCAAAAGAACTTCTGTTTGGATTGTGTCAACTTTTCCATTGTAAACTCATATTAGCACGTGATGTACCGGAACATGTTGTAGAGGTCTACAGGTTCCACGGTTCGTGGTATACCTGATCAAGTGTTTGACTATTGCTTTTCTAAACTCTAAACTCCAATGATTCCAATAAACGATGATAATTCCACAAACGTCTCTACGAATTCTAAGCGCAGTCTAAATTCAGTTCCAAGCTCGCGGGCACAGTAAGACGAAGCTGTTGGAAATCTAGAAAAAGAAAGATCTACACCCCATCATTGCTGAGGTATTAAGGAGCCCCTGAAAAGAGTAGTATCGGCTACTGCTCGGGTTCCGAGCAGCTTTTGTGTTGACCTTGACATACTATTGCACTTGCCAAACGACGTAGATCGAGCACACGTCACAATGAATGCGCAGTCAGCACAGCAGCTACAGCCGAGGTCTCCGTTGCAAAGTTTGGGCAGGATAGCCGCCATTAAATCAACAAGCACGCAGCCGGAACAGCAATATCCGGTGCGGAAAGCTCAGTTGAAATGCTACGTAAGCAGATTAACTTTAGGGATCAACGGTCAGACCGTCTGTGCAGTTCTGCCCGCGAATACAACCCCGCAGGTTGTGCGATTGACCGCTAAAGCTTAATGCTTCATTGCGTGACCGTTGAGTGGCCAGGAGTACGTACTCGCACCAAAATTTAAGTTCAGCAGCATGCACGGGAAACCAACCCAAGGAGTCGCTCACCAATGACGGCGACCCTGTCTCCGATGCCCAGCGGAGGTGACCGTAGGCTCAGATCGGCCACCAGGAATGGCTTAATGGGTGGAGAGAGGGTTAAAACAAGTATGTTGGTACTCCGCACCTCAGCATCGACTGCCGACAGTCTTATCGGTTCACTGCATCCGCAAGCCTACTGACCAAATCGTTCGTGACTATCCAATTGCGATCCCTAGATCCTGGAGAAGTTGGACACGAAAGTCGATCGACCTGGGTTTGTATGCCTCGTGCCATGAATAGATGGGTAGGATGAGTGCGGTTGGCAGCGAACATGGGTGAATCAGCAGCTGCAGCAAAACGTCGCACGAGACGCATACCAGACGAGCTTCGGAAAAGGTACGGTGGTGTGGCCCCGTAGTTCCTCGTGCCATTCTCCCGGGCCCAGAAAATCTGCTGATTCCAGATCCCAGGTCCGCCCAGAGTTGTGACCTCTGCAGGAAGGTAAGAAAAGTCAGGCCACTTTCAAGCTTTGTTTTGCCGGGGGATGAATCATGACGGGTCACTCCGTCGAACCATTCGTGCACCTTGCTGAGTGTCATCTCGCTCGAAGCGGCGTTGCAAGTGTGTTACCGAGCCCAATGGCGTCGACTGTGTTGCTTGCAAGGGGCAGGGTCTCTCGTGCACGTACACCCTTCCACGCAAGACGCGCTTCTACGGATCCTTGGAGGATCTAAGCGACAGGTGAGCCCCATCTGATCCATCCAACTCGAACTTGACAGGAGCCTAATATTCCTGGATCCACCAGATATAAGTGCCTGGATGCCATTGTCCGCGGGGCTTTCCCAAACCAGCCTGTGGCTACTGCCGCTGACCTCGTAAAGCTTGGTCAGCGCCTCCAGATTGACATACCAGACCTGTCGTTGGACGACCCCGATAGTTTCGACACACTGTTGAGGGAGAAGCCCAAGATCAGTGACGAATTGTCATTCTCTGGGACGCAACAAGGGGATCGCAAAGATGTGGATCCCGCCGGGTTTGACCCGGTGAGAGAGGTTGATGGCCATGATGATGATACCGCAAGCAGGAAGGATGACCCAGCCTTCCAAGATCAGAAAGTTGGGCTACTTAGGGATACTTCAGGTCATGAGCACTATATTGGACCATCAGGCAGTCTGCAGTTTCTAGACCAGCTACGCCGGCTACTGATCTCTCGAGAGACAGAAACACCAGCGGGAGCCACAGGCCAGCTCACGTCTGATGGCACACAGGAAGCCGTACCTCAGGCGCTTGATGTCCAAGCACATTTCAACGAGGGCCCTCAGATAGCGAAGGGCGGCATCGTGGAACGTCAAGAAGTCTCTCAGGTAGAGGACTCACTATCGCCTCAAGCCACTCATTCGTCGAGCCTAGGACTGACACCGACTGATGAGATCCAGGAGCTCCTGGGCAACATCCCAAAGAGGGAAATAGTCGAGAGCCTGCTACCTCTTTACTGGGCCAATGTCCATGAGGACTTCCCTCTCTTCCACAGAGAGAGCTTCGAAGAGGAGTACCAGTCTTTCTTCGGGAATCACTGCCAGTCTGCCAATTATTCACTGGCCTCGGCAATCGCTAGGCCGGACCATGGCTGGGTCGGATGTCTCCAAATGATGGTCGTCTTCGGGTCTCTCACGAATGCACCCCATCACAACGACATTGAATCCAAAGGCCTGCAAAAGCACTGCGTTGATGCCACGCGGAAGCTACTCCCACGTATCGTCACCAAGTGCTCGCTGTCGGGCGTCCGGGCCCTGCTGCTCCTCAGCCTGTTCCTCCACAACGACAACGAACGGAACGCCGCCTGGAACCTCGTCGGCACGGCCACCCGGATATGCTTCGCGCTCGGCCTACACAGGAATGACACGTCAGAGCTATTTTCCCCGGTCGAGAGGGAAACAAGAAGGCGGGTGTTCTGTACCCTCTACGGCTTCGAACAGTTCCTCGCCTCCAGCCTCGGGAGACCAAGCGGTGTCAATGATATCGACGTGCAGGTCGTCCACCCCCATGAAGCAGTCTTCAGTGGCCGCCAGGACGGCGACGACGCCCTCACCGTCATGACTCTGAAGCTGAACAAAATCCTGTCAACCTCCCGAAACCCTCGATATGCGTCGGCGTCGACCACACAGGCTCCACACGAGGCACATCAGCTATCGGTTGAAGAGGTCATCGCCTCATTGAAATCTTGGAAAGCAGAGTTATCTTCTCAACAAGGACTCAATGTGCCAGTCGTAACGGAGAAAGACGACAAACTGCCTGTACCTAGTGGTCCATGCATGGAACTCAGCGAGCTCAAAACCCTACTTGGCTGGCGGGACCTGTCCAGCATCCGGGCGATACTGCTCCTCTACATCCAGTACCACTACATCTATATTCTTGTGACGAGGCCCTTCCTTCTCCGAAGCATCACTGCTAGTGGAAGACCTGGGAACACGCCAGAGTATGGACCGGGCCCAAGCACGACAACTCCGAGTAAAGTAGGCCACTTCTCAGACATGTGCTTTCGCCACGCCTGCCAGATGGCCCGCCTTCTTCTGCTCCTAGACTCCTTCGGCCTCATCCACGGGGCATCAGGGCTCGACGTGTTCTTCGCCTACTCTGCAGCAATGGTACTGGTTCTGCGATCCCTCAGACTTGAGACATATCAACAAGGATCCGTTATGAAACCAGAGCACATGGCCAGGAGTGAAAGTACGGGCCTGAAATCTGATCACAAGGGTCCAAGGGAACTTGACGAAAAGTCGCTACTCGTGGCCTTGCGTCACCTGACAGTACAGCTGAGAGAGCTGGTGTTGAGAGTGCCCAAGGCGAGCACCATGCAGCGCTTCGCGCGCGCCATGGTCACCTTTGAAGAGAGCGCCTACCACGTCAAGATCCAAGCCGACACAGAGGACCACGAGCGGGACCCCCGCTTCCCCATGGCCCAGCAACACTTCGGCGCCCACTTCTCGGGCCCCAACCTCCTGTTCCGTGGGCTCATGGACGCGAGCTACGGCCCCAAGGTCCCCGGTGGTGGTGGCGGCGTGGTCGGCATGGACCAGCAGATGCAGGACGGCCCGCCGGGGATGGTGCACGACCAACAACAGCAGCAGTTCCTGCAGAATGGGTGGGTGCTGCCCACGCCGGCGATGGGCACCTACGGGGGCCAGGGCAGCGGGCTCACGTCGTTTGACTGCTTGCCGGGGCTCAACCCCTGGGCGATGGGCGGGAACCAGGCTGCGCAGCACGGGACGGATATGCCGATCTACGGGTGGGAGGATCTGGAGTCTATGCTTGGGAATGGACGGAGTCAACCCCGGAAATTTTGAGAGCCCCAGAAAACGACCACGGCAATATGTGGGGGCCAGACTGCAATGACGCACGCGACACGGCCGATCTTACTGGGATTTAATGCCTTCGTGTAACATGGGCATACTGATAATACTTGCCAACGGACTCCCTTGCCATAGATTTTCCTTTGAACTACCAGGTCACTATTGTGTGGGAGGCCGGCCTTCTTGCTGTTTTGGGTAATGAATCACCAGGTCGTCTTGGAATTATATATACGTTTAGTTGCTCATTAGTTTAGGGGAAAACTCCACGCCTCAATGGCAATGCCTTATGAAATGGAAGATCAATTTTGGCAGTCAGGAGTGTAGACAGATGGGAGACCGTGCAAAATATTCAGCTCAGCCTCTCTATTATGGCACTGTCTAACCCAGGGAAGGTGCAAGAGCAATAATTCACGCCATTGATCGAGTTGCATGACAAGCGGTTTGATGGCGCCTGGTGTCGTCTCCATTGGTATGTAGAGACCTATTTCAGACATGCGTCCATAAGCGTCTCCGGATCTCAAATGGGCGGTAAAGTCTCCAACATAATCAACTCTAACACCAGAGAAGACACGACGAAGCTCAACGAGGTTTTTCGTGCGCAGCAAGGCGCCGGCAGCGATGTGTACGTTTGGACATCTCCTAGGTAGTAAAACCCTGCAAGTCCAGGCAGAGTCTGGTCTTGCTTGCTGTCTAGAGAGCACTTCGTGCCTTCAGCTTTGTTTACATGGCAATTAATCACTGTTCTCTCAAAGGCCCACCGCCGCCTGAAGAATCGTCGTCAATTGTTCTTTTGGGACCTTCGAACCAATGCCTGCCACCCAGACCAAACGGTAGTATCCAGCCAACCAAGCTGATGATAGTTACGATTGCAATGCAGATAGGGGCGTAGTTCAACGTTTGCTACGCACAGACAAGTCAGCCTTCTGTTGTCAGGATATTTGTCGGGGTTTTTTGATCCTCAAGATGGTTCTTACCGCTGTGACTGGATATAGCTGAGGAAGCGTGAGCACCACAAAAATGAACATGATATAGATTGCTGATACCACCCCAACGAAGGTACTATATCTCCCCAGATTGAACCGTGCAGGCTGGAAGTCACGCCTCCCAATCGTGTGTCGCGCAGCAATGGGGATAAGGTACGAGACATTCGTCACGATCGTAGCGGTGGCAGTGATCGCGGTGAAAGCAACGGTGGACCCGATGACGGCACACGTGATGGCGACGCTGAGGACGAAGACGAGCAGCGCGGCGTGGACGGGGATCCGGGCCCGGCTGAGCTGGCGGAAGTACCGCGAGAAGGGCAGCACGCCGTCGCGCGAGATGGCGAAGGTCACGCGCTGGGCGGACATGAAGCAGCTGGCCGTGGCGCAGGTCGAGTCGAGCCACAGGAGGACCAGGAGGGCTACCGCGCCGTCCGGGCCGACGAGCTGCACGAGGTAGGCGGCCCAGTTGTTGGAGTAGGTTGCTGAGACTATCCCGTCGAAGTCTTGCATGCAGAAGAGGATCATGATGAATGTCTGTGATGGGAAAAGTTTCAGCGAGCTAGCTTCGTTGCAATGCAAGCTGGTGAGAGACACTCACAGGGATGGAGAGGAGCCATGAGCAGAGGGTCCCTGCCCACATACCAGTGGCAACATGGTCGGACGCTTCATGAGTCTCTTCGGCCAGATGAGCTGAGGCATCGTATCTGTCATTTGGTAAGTAAGCTTGACCACAAGGGGCTGGCTCACTCGGGAAGGCTTGCAACTCACCCATAGAAATCCCACGCCCCAAGTAGGATCCCAACCATCCAGGCATATGCATCGGATGCCTGTTTCTCCGGGCCCAGGTTGATACCGTTGTAGAACTTGTTGAAAACCACACTGGCCGACTGGAACTTTCCAGCGGCCTTGATGGGGAACCAGATCCAAAAGAGGGCAAACAGCACAAAGAATATGAACATCGCGAAGCGGAAGTAGATCTGCAGCGCCTTCGGGGAGATAACGTTGGGAATCATCGCGATCACCAGGCCCAGGGTGGTCACCAGCCACGAGAACCAGCCCTGGGTGATGACGGAGGAGCCCGGGTACTTGACCTCGAGGGCGCTGAGCAGGAAGTTGGTCGCGCCCTGCTGCACGCCGGGCACGACGCAGATCCAGCCCACCCAGTTCCACCAGGCCGTCATCCAGCTCAGCAGGCGGCCGTGCTTCCTGCCCCCGAGGCGGTAGCTCCAGAAGTAGATGCCGCCGGCGGTCGGGAAGGCGGCCGCGATCTCGGCCATGGCTAGTGAGACGAAGAAGGATAGTCTGGACTATATATTAATCATGGCACAGCCCTATCGAGGTATTGATTGAGAGGGAAGAGGAGTTGCAGTGAGGTCTGTAGTCTATGCTCCTGCGCTGCATACTTACCCTCCAACCATAGTCCAGTTCGCGAACGCGGCCTTGGGCCCGCCAGTGTACATGGCGAAGCCAAAGAGCACCGGCAGGCCCGAGACGAAGTTCATCGTGATATAAGTTGCGGCCCAGCTCTCGAAGAGCCCGAGGTGCCGGAAAAACTCTGGTAATGCGTCATCAATACGGGCCCAACAGATACCAGTCATGCTCTTTTGGACTTTCTGAACGGAACTTACCCTGCTTATAGCCCAGCTTCGCTAGATGTTGCTCATCTTTGGAGAGCATCGTCGTCTCCCCGGCCGACACGTCCCCGTCGGCAGACGACTTCACATCCAGCTTTTTGTCATCCATATTTCTTGCTGCGGCTTTTAGGGGCGTCGTGCAATAGCAAGGTGATAACATATATCAATGATAGAAAATAGACGGTGAATGATGCCCAAAGTTCTCCGTAGTCTAATAATTTTCAGCTTTCCCCCCTCTATTGTGCGGCACCTAGGCTGAGACAGTGCTGACGGCGATATTGAACCTCGCATATTAAGTCAAGAAATGAGACAATGGACTTTTGCGAGTGAGGGGCCCATTTGAGACATCCTGGGATGGTTGCAGCCGCGGGGCAAGACAGTATAGCTCCGGTCGATAATGAAGCACTTAGATAGTAGTTGTGCATTATCAGCGTCGCACCAGGCGACTGCCGGCCAATGTGAAGATAGCTATGCCGCCGAGCTCCAATAGACCGGAAAAGGATCAGCCTGTGTGCTGGATAGCCCATGTAGAACGATGTAACGGCACAGCTTACAGTTGATACAATGCCGGAACTGGTATATCTTCATCCTCGCTAAGAGCTTATAAAAACTCACCGTCGTTGTCAAATTTATACATGTTCTTGTGTTGTGTCAAGCTTATTACGACACGGCTAGCAAAACTTTTGAAATGTATCGTGACTGTCACCGTGTTTGCTTAAAACAACTCCGGCTTGCTTCGCCGACGTTAGTTGTGCTATATCTCAGGCTTAGCTCAATTACCAAACAGTCAGCACAGCAGTCACTGTGTAGACCTTGGTGTAGGAGATCGGAGGTATACAAAGTGTTCATTAATCGTCTATTCAAACCATGAGATGAGCATCGGTGTAAGATACGGGCACCTAGGCCGATGCCCGGTCCCTTTCCCTCTCCCCACTCGGAAGTGCACCGGCCCCCTCGTCGCTCGAGAAAGACAGCCGCGCCTCAACACCATCGCCACCGTCATCAGACCTGACCTCAAACGCATCCTCCGACAGCCTGCCAGCCGAACCCTCTGGCGATTTCTGCTGGCCCGGCTCGTGCTTGTACAGCTGGATGTTGATGAAGGCCACGAAAAGGCCGATATCGTAGAAGAGACGCAGGGACCCGCCGACGACAAAGGCGATCCAGAAACGGCCGCTATCTGCGAGCAGGCCGGTAAAGCTAGGACCGGTGACGTTTGCGAGGGTCCGCAGGGTGCTGGTGATGCCCATAACAGCAGTACGCTCCTCGGGCCTGACGACAGCTGCGATAAGGGCGGCGCGGGGCGCCTGGTCCATGTTGTTGAGCCCGACGCGCAGGATCAGCAACACGAAGGTCAGCCAGCGGCTCTGGGCGGCTGGGAAGAGAAGCACGGCCGCTGAGGAAGGGATGTGTGTGAAGACCATGGTGTTGACCAGACCGATATGGCGTGCCAGCGGCCCTGCGAATACGGTTGATAGCGCGGCGAAGAAGTAGCTGGCTGAGATGACGTCGCCCAAGGTCGACTTTGGTGGATGGAATTTCTCGTCCACGTAGTATGTGGTCAGGGACATGCTGACCATGCCATCTGCCAAGGAGTCGACCATTAGCAGAAACCACAAGGCGTACATGATGGACCGCGTCTCCTTGGAAATCCGGGCGATCTTGCTGGTGGTGGGCGGAGGCTTGGGCTCCTCCTCCACGCCGTCCAGGGCGTGGTGGGTGTCGTCGACAGGGCTGAGTTCTTGATTGTTAAGCAGCCCCTCAGCGGCCTCGCCGGTCTCGTGCTCCTTGACGATGGCCGTAGGCTTCAACTCGCAGTTTTTGGAGAGAGAAAAGGCGGCCAGGGATGCAATCAAACCCATTAGCGAGTACAAACCGAAACAAGCGTGATAAGCTTCTAGGAGAGTCCAGCCGTCTCTGTCCTTGAGTGACTCGATCATCCTCCCCGCGGCGGCAACCCCACATGCTGACCCGACGGCGGCGGTGGTGATGTACCACGACAGGACATCGGAGCGGGTGGAGGGGTTGGTCAGCTCAGACAGGACTGACTCCTCGATGGCGCGGAAGGGCCCCGTGTCGCCGCCAGTGGCGCTGAGGACGCCGACAACAGCGGCCGGGAGGAGAACCCAGTAGTTGTCGCTGAGGGAGAAAGTAGCCCCTGATAAGATCATGAGCAGGGCGCCGAATTGGAGCGTGCGACGACGGCCGATGCGGTCAGCGACGAGGGCGATGGCCAGGGAGAGGACGACATCACCAACGAGGGTGAGAGTCAGAAACAGGCCGATGCGCGAGTCGGAAACTTGCAGCTCGTTGAAAAAGAGAGCGAGGATCAGTGAACTGGCACCGTAGGCAAACATGCGACAGCAACGAGCGAAAATGACGAGCCAGGCATCGCGGCCGGTGATCCACAGCGAGGCGAGGCCAGACTCGTGGTAGGCATATTTTTTGAGGAATGCTGAGACGGAGACCATCATCCTCTTTGATCCCGCCGGGACGGTCTAGGAGGCGAGGCCCTGGTTATGTGATGCGGATCGATGTATGGAATAATTTAGGGAGGAGAGAGGTTTCAAGAGGAGGAGAAGGTGGGCATGGAGGGAAAACGGCAACGTCCTCATCTGACAGGTGAAAGCTGCAGGTTGACGAGGGCGAGGACGGACTTCGAGTCGGAAGGAGGCCGATCCATGGTCGGTCATGACTTCGCTCTCACATTCCCATTCGCACCCGGCACTCACGGCAACACCAACGAGCTGGGCTGGCAGGCTGGGTGGCAGACGTTCCTCAAGGGTCATCCTCTGCATGATTCGCCCTTTCCCTTGTCATCGGCGCCGGTGTCGGCCAAGTTAGTGGTGGGTTCCCCGCAAGTCGTCATCCGAAGCCGACCGGAGGTGACCGGCAGTCACGGAGGGACCTCCGTCTGCGGTGCGGCTTCCATGTCCATGTCTTGTGGGTAAGGGGAGAAGTAGTTAAGCTTTCTGGCGTGCACGAGATTAACCTAAACAATTGAGTGGACCTCAGCCAGAGGGAACGACATCTTTTGGACTTCGTGCACCCGTCGGGCAAGACACAAGCTCATAGATGCTGCGAGGATACCTCGCAATGCTGGTCATTGTCGTGCAAAGACTGCGTGTATTCATGGTAGGCTCTTTGCAGTGCAAGTCAATCGAAAGACTGGCTCAAAGACTGTTGAAGACAAAGACAGATCGTGTGCCGTTTCCCCCTTGTTGATGTTGTCGCGTGGTGTTTGTTGTCTTGCACACAGTAAATGCGTTCCAGACCCCAGTGACGTCGTTCTTACACATGAGATCAGCACCTTCCCTCTCGTTCCTGCGTCTGGTGGGTCAACAAGACTACGTCATCCCAGCAACCACAGCGTACTCATTGTAAGAAGTCGGAGATGGAAACTCAGGGTCCTCCTCTCTTAATTGAACTAAAACTTAAACTCAATTCTCTCTCACATGGGAACGGGCCAAAGAAGCAACACATCACGAGAGCATCAAGCTCAACTTCTGACCAGCCCTTACTGACCAATTCGCATTCGCACCAACGACTACCACACTCAAACCGACGACCAACGAGCGCAAGACAACATGGCTGAAATCGCAGCAGGAGCCCTTGCTGTCGAGCAAGTCGTCTCTACAGGCATCCAGGCTGGCGCAGCTGTTGCCGTGGCCAAACCTGCTCAGCCCTACAAGGCATCACTTAATCAAATCGCCACATCACCAGCAGAGGACACCTCGTATGCCATTCCTGTCATTCCCTTGCTCGTTGACACAATCTGCTCTAGCATATGCTGACACCCGTACTTAATCAGACTAGCACTCGCAAGATCCCATCACACCGTCACGGTCATTGGCGATAAGGCCTACATCTTCGGCGGCGAGAAATCAGACGGGAAGCTCTGCAACACCGATGTCCACGCTATCTCACTCCCGTCCGACGCGAAGCCCGAGTCCGAATACGCTTGCTACCCAGCGTTCCCCCTCAAGGAGGCAACAACCGGCGAATTGCTGGTCCCGTCACCTCGCAAGGGCCATGCGGCTTGCGCTAGGGGCAAATACGTTCTTATCCAGGGAGGGAGTGACGAAGCAGGCAATCCTATCGACGAGGATGCATGTCTGTGGCTGTGGGACTCGGAGACGTTGAGGTGGGCCAAGGTACATGCGACCACACAGATCGGCAAGGCACTGGCACCAAGAGAGGGACACAGCATTTTCGTCAATGAGAAGCAGGACTTTCTCATTCTCCACGGTGGCAGGACATCAGCATCCGCCGGCCAGGTCGGAGAGACCTGGCTGTACGACTTCGACGCCGTGGCATGGACCCAGCTTCCGTCGTCTCCTGTCCCGCCCTCGAGCTCGGCATTCGTGAACAACACTCTGTACAGCCTCACGAGCGACTCAGCCGTCAGCGGATCCATACACTTTCTCAACCTGGGACCCAACGCGACAGAGCGGGCGAAGCCAGACGCGCTCAAGTGGGAGAAGATCGACTTCCCAGCCAACCCTCTCGTCCCGGGCCCAAGCCCAAGGGTCGGCGGTGCCCTCGTCCCCCTCTCAACGGGCTATGGGCGCCATTTCTTGGCTTATCTACTTGGAAGAAGCGACACCAAGGGCAAGGAGGACGAGGCCCACCCGTACTACTCGGATATCTGGTCTCTGCAGCTCCCTTCCCAGGGCTTCAGTTTGACCACCGTCAAGGATGCCATCCGCGACCACCTCCCGGGCCATGTGGACTCTGGGGCCTTCAGTTGGGCCGAGATAGAGATTGTTCCAACGGAGCAGGTGGAGCACGAGGGAAAGGTTCACCCCGGACCGCGGGGCTTCTTCGGTGCCGCGCCCTGCTTGGACGGTAAGGGCGTTGTATTTTGGGGAGGAGTCAATGCTAAAGGTGAGAAGGAGTCTGATGGTTGGATCCTGAAGGTTTAGTGGGTGTGGGCATTTTACCCTTGAAACTGTATTACCAGACATGCAGAAAACCGCATTTACTGGGTCAATCGGCAGCAAATAAATCCCAACGTGATGAATAATGAGTCAAAAACTATCTATACGTGTCTTCTAGCTCGTGGCGTGACACTGGAGCTTCAAACTTTGGTCGCCTGATAGTCGGGGCCACTGTTTGCGTGCAATGAGCTCACCCCTCTTCATCAGGTGACAGTTTCAAGACCGCTGAACATGACCTCTTCTCAAACGTACAATACTCCTTGACTATGCACTTCGTACAGCTGGTTCTGACTGTGAGTATCTGTGATCAAGAACCTGGTGTCGTCATATAGCGACCAGCCTTCACGGGGGGCAGCCTCCTCGGGACATGGGTCGTCTCAACAATATTATGATCGAGACACTACTCAGAAAGGTCATATCCAGACTCCCTATGAAGCTATATACAGCCTTTGCTCCCCTGCAGGCGGCCCTGGGAGCATCCCAGATGGTAGGAGTCGTCATCCCCACCCCGGATATAATAACGAGCAACGCCTCCTCCTCCCTCTCAAGCCAGACGCACATCTCGGAACACGCCCCAGCCTCCTCCTCACAGACAGCCCTCCTCGTCGAGCCCGTGACGATTCCCAACCCGCATGTGGACCCTCACCCACCACCACAGGGCCACATCTTCGCAGCAGCAGGCGATGGGGGCCCCGGCCACGCATGCCAGATCACGAGCCACTGCCCCGGGGGCGCCGAGAGCGACGCGGCTTTCGAGGCGTTCAAGACGCTGGTGCGCGATGTGCCTGTGTACTGCTCCTTCCTGAGCTCTGCGGTCTCTGGGAGGCTTGGGGCCGGGAACGGGACGGGGTGAGCTTCAGTACACCTGTCCCGCGTCGAGGCGCATGGCGTGGCTGCTGGTAGGCTAACACTGATTTGGCGCTCCTGGTAGCAGTGGGCCATATATGATGGACGGCACGGCCAGGCGGTTCACGTGGGATTTTATCCTGGCCAACGCGGATGGGAGTTCCGAGGCGTACTTTGTGAACGCCCACATGACTTCGTGAGTCCCCTCTCCTTCTTTCCGCTGTCATCTCTTCTGCCCAGCGGCGATTTCTCGACCAAGCAGGCAGTTGCTGGGGAGAATTTGGAAAAATACCCAAGCAGTAGACCGAGCACCGACTGACTGCCCCGTTCTCAACCGCAAAACAGGAACAAGGCACTCCCCGGCGCAGTGGGAACTCCTTCCTCGGACGCGTGCGGCCTGGGCGGCGATGCTGCCGCGTACCCCCTCTACGCATCGCTGTTCGCGTACCAGTTCTGCGTCGCGGTCAACCAGAGCGACACCCGCGCCCAGGTCATGTCGCGCTACGCGGCGGCCGACCTCCCCGCTTGGGATGCTCCCACTGTCGGGGCCGGCGGGCTGACGGCCATGGTGGGGTTTTACATCTCGAGCAGGAGCGGGGATATGGGGCCGGGTTGTGATGCGTATGGGTTGGTTTGGGCGGGCGGAGTTCAGGATGGGGGAAGGTGAGGGTGCGGAGGGTTGCTTCTGCTTTTGTGTTCGCGATTTCCGGATGTCTTTGCGGCGTGGTATTGTTGCCTACGAATATTTAGGGTACCAATTGATCGAGGGTGAAGAATAGTGACTACTATCTCTAGTCAGTACCCGACGTTACCACTCACGGATGGATGAATGTCTCTGTGCC
>JACBFG010000015.1:311595-336006 GCA_013435955.1 Diaporthe sp. HANT25 | reverse complement strand
GGGGGGGGGGGGGGGTTTGAAGGGATTCAGATGAGGTGACATGCCACCCCTAACCCTGCAGTTGAATTTTCAAAAGACAGCAACCAACCATCAAGGCTTCCTTCCCGATGACCAAGTCATCCCCAGTCATCGTATCTTTCCCTCATAAAAGGCCCAGTTTTCAACGTGAGCGTTCTTTCTCCATGCACGGGCTCTCTCGCGCGCTCTCCAGATGATACGAACCTTGGCGCGGCGATGCACACCATACCGTGGCCGCGCAACATGGTGTGATGTCTCTGCACAACGCTGCACAATCTCCACGACCCGCGCATCCAACATACAGCAGCATCCTCGCAGGCAGCACTCGAGGCAGTCGTACCCCGAACAAGGCCAGACTGAAACGGAAGACGTGTTTGATGAAGACCCAGAAGGGCAAGAGAATGATTTGCCTGAGCCCGAGATCGACTGGCTCCTGAGCGATCAACGATTCCTACCAGTTGCAGAACAGGAAGCCCGATTCGAAAGGTCTGTGACCGGCAGATACATCACCAAGGTCTTCCAACCATGCCGTGCCTGTGAAGGGAGACATTCCCTCGCCTTCTGTGCCTTCGTCTTTGATGATATCGGCGTTCCTTCCTACAAGACAAACCGCCAAAAACGCACATTTAGTAGACAAATGGAGTATTCCCAGGACTTCCGCGACGCTGTCGTCTATCTAAGGGAAAGATTCAAGCACAGAATGCCCAACGGTAGTCCTATAATAGTACCACTGTCCGAAACACAAGATGCGCCACCTTTGGCAAGAGGTAAGGGAACACGTCTTCCTCATCAAAGTGTCTATAAGATCAATCTTGACGTGACTTTCACAACACTAATGGTAACAGAGTGGCTTCGAAACTTTAATTCGGTCGTGCATTTTAAAAATCACACAGGTGACGACTTCGATCCATGGAACTATGTTCGGCCTCGTTACTCTTACTTTACGGGCCATTATCCTACCACGGACGATGACGGGAGACCGTTTGTTATTATATGGACAAACACCGCTCATTTAGACGAAAGGATGCCATACGGTAAGTTTTCCACCTACCACTTACATCCGATCCTGCGTCTAGCTACTTCCACACCGCCATAATTGTGTACTGCATACGCCTCGTCCCCAGGCTAGCCAAGTAATTTGAAATTTGTTGACCGGCAAGGTCGCCGACGATTGTTTCGACACGTGCCAAAGCCAACAGACTTCACCGACTATCGCTGACATGGCAGCAAGAGATCGACATGATACGCACTTTCGTGGCAGACTACAATCGGGGGAGCAAGGTAAAGTCCTCTGATAATCGCCCCGTCGATCTGAGCTGACTGAACTCCTGCAGTCGTACATTGATCAGAGCCCAGAGGATGACACCAGACCTATCGGAGTGGTCATAGTCAGGTACGTAAATCGCATCACCCGCCACCGTCAGCGTACGTGCGTGTGTCGTTGTGTGTACCGGGGGCCACTCAACGAGGTCAATCCCGTTTTAGAAGGAAGCTGGACTGCCCAACTGACAAGAACTCGTTGAGTAGTCATCGCTGGCACGTATCTCGGAGCCGTGTCACGACCACAGCACCAAATATAACTGTTGGCATCGCCAGCGAATTCAGCTGGTCACGAGGGTACGCTCGTTGGGGGGTCCATCTCGGAGCTGAGAACAACATGCTCCAGAACGGGTACTCCCGGTGGAGTGTCGGATCTCCGACTGAATCGCCTGCAGAAGGGCAGACCAGTGTCAGGTACATGAATGTGCGGGCTGACACCATGGGCCACTTCACCAACGATTCCCCAGCGTGGCTAACGGGGATCGGCTATGCTCTACTAAGAGATGTGAGGGAGCCGGCTGAGCGGATCTTCTTCGACAAGGAGGATCCGATGGAATGGGAACGCATCACGATGTGGCGAAGGATGCTTCTACATCGCGCGGCTACCTTCTACGGCACGGATAGCTCCCAGTATAGGGGACTTCATGCCCAAGCAGGAATCTCGTATGCTAATGCGATGGCGGGCCGAGCCATGGCCCCCTTGGATATCTTGCCGAGATGGAGACACATTCAGGCGAGTATATCCATGGCTGGAAAGCCATACGAGGAGCAGGTCATATGGAGGAGTATTTTTTGAAATTCATTGGAAGAGAAACTAGAGGGGCGGCGCTGGCTGAGATGTCTGCCTCATCACGAGTTCCCCGAAACGGATTCTCAATCACCGTTCCCGCCGGCCACCGGGCCTTTTTGGCCCTTTAATTGCCACCGCCGGTCGCAAGATCCACGTAGAACATACGCCACCAGCAGCTCATTTTCCGAGTCGACGAGTGGGTCATGGGGTCTGTGTCATGTCTGAACCCCAATGACAGCGGGAACCTAGGAGGAACACGCGTCTCTGTTGTAATATCACCCTATGCCAATTGACACCATTTTCTCGGGGCACTGGAAAGAGTCGGAGGGCCGTCTGTCACAGTCCCAGGCAGCAGAACTCTCTTGTGCTAGCATTCTCTGATGTATGATTATCACTCCTGAGATCAAATCTCGTCAGAATCTGAACGGGTAACGATGGCCAAAGCTTTAGGAACAGGAAATAGTGACAGCGACAGTAACGACGACAGAGCTCAGCCCCATGGTCACCACTTTCTTTGGCCTGACTTTGAGGGCCAATCTTCAGCCAAGAGGCATTGGACAAGACTGAGCATGACAACAAGCTGCTGCCAAAAGTATTCTCAACCTCAATTTGCGCAACAGCAGAAAATTACTGGAGTTGGCACGACACCAGCCCAATCAAATCGGTCAATGCATCCAGTGCACAGTTCTGGGCCAATAATAGGCGTGTTGCGTTGTTGGCACATCCCGGCCCGTTGCCCCAGCGGTTGGTTGTGACCGGTTGAAGTCAAATCCATGACTCCACAACGCCGATGAGCTGGCGACCCGGCGCCGAGACTTCGGCCCCGCATCCGGAGCTCCGCTTCTGCATCGATGGCTGCGTTATTGTATGTCCTGCCAAAACAATTTGTTCAGGTTGTCAGTAGAAGAGGAATTTAATAAAAGAATTTCCTAGATCAGAAGCTCATTTTGCAGAGGCTGAATAGTTCTGAGCTATTGTGATGATGCATAGGCAACGTTAGTACAAGAGGCTTTCTTCCGCCGATGACGTCCACGCCGACCCTGGAGCCGCTGATCCGGCGGGGAATCTCTTTTCCAGGCACAACATCTGCCGAATCCTCTCACCATTTCAACATCCGCTCTCGTTGGAATTAAAAGAACACATGAGTAGTAATAGAGAAGAGCGTGAAGATGAGCCAAAAGCCGACTCCAGCACAAAGAAGAGAAAAGAAGTACGGCAGGGACAGCAACGCCATGTCATCATCCGACGACAGGACGAACAATGACGGCCAGAGCGGCTACACGGCCCTCGGGGACGACCAGCTCCTCTTCATCGGCGGCAGGTACGCCCAGAGCTCAGACGGCGGCACGTTCCCGGTCACGAACCCCATGACGGGCGACAAGATCTACGACTGCGCGTCGGCCACGACGGACGACTACACGCGGGCCATCGAGGCCGCGCACGACGCGTTCCAGACGTGGTCCAGGACGGGGCCCTCGGCGCGGCGGCTCGTCCTCCTCAAGGCCGCCGACATCCTCGAGACGTACCTGGAAAAGGACGCGCCGGAGCTGCTGTCCAGCGAGGTGTCCGCGACTAGGGGCTGGGTCCGGCTTAATGTATTGTCGACTGTGAACGTGCTGAGGGAGGTGGCTGGCCTCGCGACGCACATCAAGGGCGAGATCGTCCCTGCTGATCGGCCTGGGACGACGATATTGGTCGAGAGGGTGGCTGTTGGGGTCAATTTTGCTATTGCGCCGTGGAATGCGCCGGTAAGGTCTCGGATTCTGTATTGGCATGAAATCATGCTCTGCATGAAAGCAACTCATACTGACGACCTCCCTAGATAAACCTCACAGCCAGAGCAATAGCCTGTCCTCTGATCTGCGGCAACACCATCGTCCTCAAGCCATCAGAGTACAGCCCCAAATCCCAACACCTCGTCGTCCGCGCCCTCACAGAAGCCGGCCTGCCGCCAGGCTGCCTCAACTACCTGCCCACCAGCCCGGCGCAGACTCCCGCCGCGACGGAGCACGCCGTGAAACACCCTCTGGTTCAGCGCATCAACTTCACGGGATCGGACCGCGTGGGCCGCATCATCGCCGGGTGGGCGTCGCAGGTCCTGAAGCGGTGCGTGCTCGAGCTCGGCGGCAAGGCGCCCGTGATCGTGCTCGCGGACGCGGACGTCGCGGACGCGGTCGAGGCGGTCGTCTTCGGGGCGATGAGCAACGCGGGCCAGGTGTGCATGTCCACGGAGCGGGTGATCGTGCACCGATCGATCGCGGCGGAGTTCAGGGAGAAGCTGCTCGCGAGGGTCGCGGGACTGAGGACGGGGAATCACCTCGAGGACCCTGAGGTCTCCATCTCGGGACTGTTCACGCCTGCGTCGGCGGCGGGGGTGCTGAGGCTGATGGAGGCGGCTGTTGAGAAGGGGGCGAGGGTCATCGCGGGGGACATGGCTGTCTCTGGGCCGAATAAGACTATCATGTGTCCGCATGTGCTTGAAGGCGTGACGCCGGAGATGGATGTTTTTCACAAGGAGTCGTTTGGGCCAATACTGTGCCTCTTCGAGTTCGACACCGAAGAAGAAGCCATCGCGTCGGCGAATAACAGCGACTTCTCGCTCTGTGCGAGCGTCTTTAGTAGGGACGTCATGCGTGCGCTGGATGTAGCCAGGCGTGTGCGGGCCGGTAGCTGTCACGTCAATGGGCCGACGGTCTACATCGAGGCGACGCTGCCTAACGGAGGCGTTGGTGGGAGCAGCGGCTATGGGCGATTTGGTGGCATTGCTGGTGTGGAGGAGTTTACTGAGCGGAAGATCATCAGCTTGGCTTCACCTGGCCAGAAGTATAACTTCTGATGTGACCAATGATTATTATCAAGCCTCATCATGTCAAAAACGGAGCCTTCAAGTTCTGAGTGTCTGGCAAGACTGGCTTTACAAGCAAAGCTATGGCTCTCCTTTCTAAACCGGACATGATTTCCAAGCGTGAATTTGTTGCCGCTTCGGGAGAAGCCCTTTGTTGTACATAAATTTTCAATTTTCAAGGTGGCCTTGTTTGGTCGAGAGGTCCCCATGCCGGACGTTGCTTGGGAATTGTGGCTTGCTGCAAAAGGGTAGCAAACCAGCTCCAGGAGCACTACATCTCACTTCTCAGAATTCAATGGGCCCACCACAAAACAAACTTGGCGTTCTTTCATCAACACCACAGCCAACAGAATCCCCATCCAACACTTTCGCAACCCACAATATCAACCTCGACCTCATCTGCTTCTGAGCCAGGCGTCAATCTCACCAACGACACTAAATCGTCGCAAGCTTGGGAAAGTCCCTTACTCGCGGCTCCCACTTTCAACCTGATCGCGTCGCTATGGGTCATCACGTCGTCAACACACCAATCTAGACAACATGTCAGAACCCAAGGTGCTGAAAGGCTCCCTACCCACTGGGTACTCATTCGTACCCAAAGGCAGCGTCTACATCACAAGTAACTGCAGAAAGATGACACAAGAAAGTGGCCGATCCGTCTACCTTGTCACCGACGAAAAACAACATCAGATTGGGATTGGAGTTCCAGTTGATGTTTACGTGAATGTACAATTTAAGGAGAGGAGTACTCGCGCCGAAAGAGCTGCCAATGTCGTCAAACGAGACGAAGGGATCGCCAAAGGCTTTCAGAAGGAAATTATGGAAATATTCCCTCAGATTCCTCCCGATGCGCTGCGAAACGTTGCAAAGATCGCGCTGCAGAAAGGAAAAGGCAAAGTCGGCAGGGTTGGGAAGCTCGATGTGCAGCGTAAGGCGCGCTTGGCTGTGTGGGCGCATGTCCGCCACCGCGAAACGGATTACGATGCGCTCCTTAGGAGCGGTGTTCCACGAGAAGAGGCAAGACAGCAAGTCGAGGCCAAGATCAAAGAAGTTTACAAAGCCTGGGGCGCTGGCTCACAGAAGAAACATGGAAAGACTCGCAAAACATTCATGTCTTCCGCCAGGCCGAACATCAAATCCCCGCAGGCGAAGAAAGGGGCAACGAAAGCCAACCTCTTACAATCAAAGAAGAATGCAAAAACTTGTATCTCAAAGACAGTGATTACCAGCACCGCCAGTCCGAGGACTTCCAAAAAGGCTGGTCAATTCATCAGCGAGCGGGATGCTGCCCTCAGAAATGCGAAACGGGCACATCGTCAAACAAGCCTAGAAGACTGGGTGGAAGTTTGGAATAAGCCAGCAAAGCAGCAGAAACCAGAGGCAAGGACCTCCAGCCCCAAAGTCATCGCAATAGCAGCGAGCTTCCGAGAGAAGAGAACGCCCAAGCCCAGTGTCATCGAGCCAATCGCATCCAGTCCACCCAAAGAGAAAACACGATGGGTCAACCCGACCATGCCCAACCTGAACCATGAGCATCGGGCACATCTCCTAAGCATTGTTGCGCGAATCGAGACAATCGAGCGCGCCTGCATGAAAGAGCGCAAACGCCAATTGACAAGGCTGCGGACGATAGAGAGCCTGAACAACCGGATCAATGGGATCCTGCAAGATGCTTCCATTCAGACGATTGAGTCTTCGGCGGAAGCTAGGCAGGACCTTGTCAAGCAGCTGGGGCGCAAGGTGCGCACATCTGAGCAGGGCTCCAGGTAGGGCATTCGTTGAAGAACGCCAGGAAACCTGTCGTAGTTCACTTTGAGAACAATGCGATTTGACTCTGTATGTGATCAATCCACAACAGAACCATTGAGCCTGCCTCCTGCAGCCTTTGTGACGTGAACATGGAACATGGTAAACTGGTCTAGAGGGATGACGGATGCGGAAGGGAAGATAGATCATGTGCGGCTCCACAAGGCGTGGCTTTGTTTACAAGCCAAATCAGAATGACAATGGTGTCGTTAGATTGCAGGATCTGATCTGAGATTCTGGAAATTACGTTATTCACAAGCAGTGTTGTTTGTTGCTAGGCTGCCGGAAACGGGGATGCCGCAAAGGGATCACTCACAAAACCCAACAATAACTGTATTATCAGCCTCACAGCCTACCCCTGCCTGACCTGCTTGACGTTGGTACCCTTCTTGCGGAGATCTCGTAAATTTGGTTCCCAATCTTTTCTCGGAGCTACCATGGCAACCCCGGGGCCGGCCGATCCGGCCCAAGGCAACCCGGCTCAAGATGATCCACCACACGGTGGTCCGGCCCAAGATAATCCAGCCCAAGATGACCCGGCTCAGGATGACCCGGTCGGAGAAAGGCCACGAACGCCGTGGGCAGCGAGGTACGGGGTTCATTCGGCCGGCCGATGGAAGATACAGAAGTCCTCGGGCCTCCACCCGGAATATCCAAACATCGACCCGGAGAACATTGAAGACCTACCGCCCGAGGCAGACACCGATCAGATCGAAGCGCTGGAGATGCCCGACGATGCCGCGCTGGACGAGCTCTTCCTGGACGAGGCCGAGCAGAAGTCGAGACTGTGCGGGTTCCCGATGTACCAGGCGGCCGTGTTCAATCAGAACATGCCCGTCGACACAAATATGCGTGAACGCATAGACGAGTCGCAATGGCACCCTGTTTTCGAAAAGGTAAGAGAGGCAAGCTAGGTGAAAGTCTTATGGACGCGCCCGCAGTGGCTACGAATCCAAGTTATTTTGCATGCTGTTGTCGATGTGCGTTGGCTAATAAAATCAAATACAGGCAAGGTGGTATAACATGAATCTCCCCCTGACGCACGAAAACCCGAATCCAGGCCGGCTGCTGCCCGGTCTGTTGCCGAACCCGACTTACAACGTGGATGATCCGGTGTTCTGGGAGGCGCTGCAGCCTGGCGTACAGCTGGCGAGCGATATCCTAAAAACATCCTTGAACCTTCCTTTCACCGACGCCGTGAGATCGGTGCGCAGGGGCCAGAACATATGGCACGGCGCCAGGGCCACCGGCCAAGTGGACCAGCCGCATATCGCTGACAACCCCCCGAGCGGTCAAGGGACCTCCGTACAAGACAAATTTACATGGTTGATGTACAACTCCAAGCGGATCCAGATCAGCTTCATGGCTCCGAAGGTCGGGTACGCCAAGATGGGCTCGGCTGTGACCTATCTCGCACCCTCGGACTCCGGTGCCCTCATCATACTGATCAACCCCAGCCTCATCTGGGCGCTCCTGGACTCCGAGGCCACGCCGGCGCAGAGAGCGCACTGCTACTTCGCCATGGGCACCAGGCTGGCGCACGAGATGCAGCATGCGATATACCGGTTGGAGCAGTTCACGCTGCCAAAGCCGCAACGCATGCTCAACGAGGCCTTCTACAGGCCCGTCCGCGACGGGCCGACGGAATGGGTCGCTGAGTTCGGCATGGCGTGGGAGAAGCAGGTCATCGGGGGCTTCTGCAGGCCGGGCAGTGGGGCAGACGACGTGTTGCGCCAGGGATTCTTGACGGCTTGCGAGGACTTTCCAAACCGCCTGATAGCGCACAATCGCGGCGGTGTAAACTTGGATGTACACCAGGACGAGCCATTTGTGAGCACTCACTCCTTCTTCCTCCTCCCTATATCTACCTGATCAGATCCCTGTTTGTTATTCTTTGGCCGCCAGCTGACTGTGAACTCTAAATAGTATTCCTATCTAACACCTGCATCTCTAATTCTACCATATTTCAGAGATAACTTTTGGACAGCTGGGTTCGCCATGTACGGGTTGCAAGTGGTGAAACTTCCGAGATTTCTGAGAGTTCGTGCTGTCTTCGGCCAAGGCTTTCTGGACACACAATTTTCAGGCGAGGAAAACCAGCCAGAGAGGCAGGAACGACTAGATTTTCTGAAAAGCGGTATAGACACCAGGGCGGACAAATGGGAACTCCTTCGGCCGTGGTACCGTCAGAACTACGACGCGTGGAAAGCAAGCTTCTGGTCGCTGACCTCGGCGCGGAACGCACTGGCGCGCTTCATTAACGCAGCTCATCGAGAGGATGAATATGAAGCCCAAGAAGCAATCAAAGACGTATCCCTCAACGCACACAATCAATGGCCAAATGCTGTCAGGTATGGCTCACTGCTCGGGGACGCGGGGGACTCATTCGGCTGGCTCAGGGATGCGCTGGGCTTCCTGATGTATGCTGCATTGCCCAGCCGTCGCGAAGAGAGAACCACGGAGGTAGGCCCCAGTCCCACCTGGGTACCCAGCGAGGCGAACGTCCAGGACATGCAGGCGATGGGGGTCCAGCCATTCCCGATCGAGACTTATGGGAGCTTCGACGAGAGCCAGGTCCTGAGGACCAGGCACCCGCTGGGCAACGCGCGGGGGAACCGGGTTGCCCTCCTGACATCGCTGCGGCGCGAGTTCACGGCTGGCAGGGATATCGTCTCGCGGGTGGTCTCGCAGACGATCCTGAGCGAGTTCCGCGTGCAGTTGGAGACGCTCACGCAGTGGGCAAATAAGAACAAAAATGCAGAGGGGGCATGGGGGCCATTCAACTTCAAGCTGCCGCCCTGGACGCCGCCATTTAGGGAGAAGAAGGTCGGTATGGAGCCTCGTGGGGATTTTGAACCGGAAAAGTACAACGCCGCCGCCCCGATCCAGCCATATGCCGCTACTACGCCAGGTGGCCAATTGCCCCCTTCTCCTCCTGAAAATGCGGGTGCTCAACAACCTGCCCAACCTCAGCTGCCAGGCGGCGGACTGCCCCCTTCCCCTCCTGAAGATGAGCCTGGTCAGCAACCTGCCCAGCTTCCTTACCGGCCCGCCGGCGGGCAACCGCGTCAACAGCCACCTGCTCAACCAGGCAGCAGCCAAGCAGGCAGGGGGCAACCTGAGACTTGGAGAAATTCCGAGTGGAGAGGTAGAGGCGGCCAGGGCCGGGGTTGGCAGAATAGCGGCTGGCAGAATCGCTCAGAACCACCAGAAGGAGGCCAGGGTGCAGGAGGCCCGAGTGAAGGAGGCCCGAGTGAAGGAGGCCCGAGTGAAGGAGGCCGAGGGGGGCGTGGACGCGGAGAAGGTGGGCGTGGAGGACGTGGACGTGGGGGACGTGGACGTGGGGAGGGTGGACGTGGAAGAGGGGGCCGCGGAGGAGGAGGTCGTGGTGATAGAGGAGGACGGGGAAGGGGACAGGCTGGTGGCGGTCCTCCAGGTGGCAATTCCAACACTCGCGGGGGTGGTAACAGACGCGCGATGATGGCGGGCCGGGCGGCTGCTGCCCACAACCAAGCCATGTCACAACTGTTTACGGTGGGAGAGGTGGGAGACCACCGGTCGGCGGATGACCTGTGGCTCTTGGTCGATGCCGAGGGCGGTGGATATGATGTGTACGACGCGACGGGTGAGTATATGGCACTTGACACTGCTTCTGCTGCTGAGTGCCAGGGACTTGGGATGAAGTTTGGCTGTTCTGATGATTCTGTGGCTGATAGCTTTACACAGAGACCGTGGAAGCAATGAGAACTGGACAAGCACCGGATGGCTTGTGGAAAGCCATGAAATCACTTGTTATCTCAGCAACGAACAACCAGCGAGAGCCTGGGTCCCACCTCAACGCCGTGGTTGAAAGGACCCTGTCCGGTCTGAAGGCTAAATCGCCTGAACTCATACAGCAGCTCAAGCTTGGCGAGCCGCTGGGGAAAATCCTCCCCACGGTTAGGTGGCAGCACGTTGCAGACCGCGATGGATTACAGGGTAGACCGCTCTGGGCCGCAGTCAGCGGCAACGTTTATGATATTTCAGGTGAGGACTAGAATTAAGGACCGCTAATTGTGCAGCGCACTAATGTTTGAAACCAGATATGGGCGACGAGCGTATAAGAAGTTTGATCAGGTCCAGTGGTGGCCGAGTTCCCGCGCATGAGCTCGCCAAGTTGGACGGCGTCAACGTACAGGCCATCTTCAATGGGATCACCCAGGACAGATGTGCGAAGTTGGCCGAGCATGTCCATGCTCAAGGTCCTGGCCCCAACGCAGAGATGTTATTCACGGAGAAGGAACTGGCATGTTACATTTATCCAGAGGAGGGGATATACACCATGATACGAGGAGATGTGTATGACATGACAGGTAAGGACGCCTCCCAGAATGCAGGAGTAAGAAAGCATGTTAACCGACCTTCTTTAAGATTTCATCGAGTCTCATCCCGGCGGTCGGAAAATGTTGAGGGACTGGGCGGGTCGGGAATCAACAGAAGAATTTGCCCGATATCATCGCAATGCTGATCAGTGCATCGAGGACTACGACTACCTCCGCATCGGGCGAGTGGTCGAAGAGACCACTCTAGATGAACTAGCCGAGCATGAGGTTGCGCTGAACGGGATGGTTTACGATTTGCGACGTGAGTACTCGATTATCACCATCCCTTCATTCCCAATACTAGGTGCCCCGTTTGAAGTGGACTGCCGCTGACAGAACTCACATTAAAGCGCTGTGGGAGTGGGAGGAGTTGCCCGACAACCACATCATCTTCACAGAAGGCGTCAGAGATGGCTATGGCACGGACATATCGCCCAGGATACGCGTCCCGCAACCGTCCGGCGGGATACTGCAGCTGCTCAACCGGCGGGACCTGATCGTGGCGAAGCTGTCGAGCGTGATCGATGTGTACCTGGACGAGCTGGCTGAGAACGACGGCTCAGAGATCCCGCCACCAGTGGATGACGACGATGGTGCAGCCACACAACAAAGGCGACCACTGCCTCCGGAGTATTCGCCTGTGTGGGTGAGCTGTGAAGGTGAAGTCTATGATTTGACATGTAAGTGAATGTTCCCTTGACAAACCCCTTACGACAACAGGGGAGGCTAACCTAATGACATGAAGCCGTGTCGAAGTACGGCCCAGCCGATATGAAAGCGTGGATCAACCAGTGGGGAGGAAAAGAAGTCCCCAAGAACGATTTCACAGAGCGCCTGGCGCAGGACTACCGCTGCCGCATCTTCGGGAGGCTGATGTGGGGCTACGAAACACGGCCGCCAAATCTGAAGCGTCCTGCCGATGATAATAATGACGGTGGCGGCAACGACGACGACGCCTATGACCCGGATCGGGGTGACGGCCGGATCAAGCGGGGGCGTATAGACTGGAACGGGCTCGCTATCGTTTGCTGAACGGGGCGGTTTGGGGAGCTCCAGATGTCCTCGCTGGGCTTAGTCTGTATTTAGACATTAGACACAGTAGTCAGTAATTACATTGGAGCTTATGTCCAGCGCTGCCCTCTGGAAGCGCACGGCATGAGTGAGCAGGTACCAAATTCAATTTTAAGGGGCTTTTGAGAGACAGATCTCAAACGTAAAGCTATACGGGTCTGTGAAAACCCCCTTCACGCCTTTAGTGGGCTTATTTCTGGAGGGACTCGCTTCTCACACTTCTAATGATCAGATCCCACATTGGTGGACTGATGGCGTCTGATCTGCAAACCCCCCGAGGTCTGCATCTGTTGACTGAGGTTTACTGACCAACCGATGTTTGTGATGCATCACCTACTGTGAAGATAGCCCAACCGGTCAAGTCATCAACAAGTCATCACCGAGCCGTTCCATGTCCCAATATTTCTGACCTCTCTCGTGCACTCTCGTAATCCCGCAAAAGTCCTCTTATCGTCCATTACTGACATAAGTCTTCCACGTCCTCCAAATCGAGGTACTGATATTCCAAGCTTCGTTTTGAGAGGGTGAATAACAACAGGACAAGGTTTCAATAGGGCTTACGTGATCATATCAAGTTGTGTAGATCATATGTCAAGTGCCGTCTTACAGATCTGCGAAACTCATTTTGGTGATCAAATTGGGCCAGCCGGCCTGCTTCTTGTACAACACCCCGCACAGGCTTTCAGTTGGTAAGCTTACTCAGTACGAGATTTTCGTAAGAGGCATACCGTATGCAGACCTGTCAAACTGATTATAAACTTGGCACATCCTTAGCAAAAGCTTGTTTACCCTACTGCGCACGATTATGCCTCCATTTACAGCAAAGTAAAGCCCCACGTTACGCACTCAAATGCAAACACATTGACAATATGTCCGAGACGTTGTCCTTGGTCTACGGGCCACGCTCTCCGCCTCTATGGAACAAAACACTGGCAGATCTGATCCATGAGCAGGAGTCCAAGTATGCGGATCGGGAAGCGGTCGTTGTGCCCTGGCAATCGACTCGTCTTACTTATAGTAGACTCGCGCAACGCAGCGCCTTGCTGGCCAAGGCCCTCCTGGGCGGAGGCTTCAGGCGCGGTGACTGCGTGGGCATTATGGCTGGGAATTGTTATCAGTACATCGAGGTATTTCTTGGGGCTGGGCGTATCGGCTGTCCCGTGGCTGTCTTCAACAATACATTTTCGCCTCGAGAATTGAAGGCAATGATTAAGCGCACCGGTTTGTACCAGAATACCCGGAAAACCTCATCACATGTGCTAATTGAGCCCCGATAAGGTTGCAAGATGATCTTTATGGCCCCAGAGGTTGGCAACAGAAGTCTGGAGGGCCACCTGCGGATGTTTGTGGACTCTCCTCAAGGAGAGCTGCCGATTCGTATGTTGGTTCTTTTGGCAGACATTCTACCTCCCATGAAGGGTACCAGATGCCAGACATACAACGAGTATATGGCTTCCATAGAGGGTGGTTTTGTGAGCGACTCTGTCTTGAGTCGGGCCGAGAGCAGGGTAATGCCGTCGGACGTGGTGAACTTCTCGTTCACATCAGGTGAGGTTCAATTTTCCTGACTCCGAGAAAGAAGGCTATAGTATTAACCCAAGAAAAAGGTACGACTGGACTCTCGAAAGCAGCCGCTCTGACCAATAAGTCCGTGTCTCTCCCTTGAAAATGGAATTTTCTATTGATCTAAAACCGTATCACTTTTCCAGCAACATTATCAATAATGGTCGCTACTTGGGCCGCGCGATGCAACTCACGGAAGAAGACGTTTTGTGCTGCCCGCCGCCCTTATTCCATGCCTTTGGACTCGTCATAGGCTTCCTGACATCATTTTGCCACGGAACCAAGATCGTCTTCCCAGCCCCTACATTTGACGCAGGTGCGGCTGTCGACGCCCTGGTGCAGGAAAAGACAACAGCGCTGCTCGGCGTGCCGTCCATGCTCCTGTCCATGCTCGAGGAACTGCAAAAGAGACCTCGTCATGTCGAGACGGTACGTACTGGAGTGTGTGGGGGCTCGCAGGTCTCCCCGGTGCTGGTACGGCGGCTGCAACAGGAGATGGGCCTCCCGCACATGCTCTCCGCCTACGGCATGACTGAGACCGGTCCGGTGACCTTTATCACCTCGATTGAGGACACCCGTAACAATATCCTCGGCACTGTGGGCCAGGTGCTTCCACACTTTGCCGCCAAAGTGGTGGATGGTGAGGATAATATTGTGCCACGTGGGACGAGGGGCCATATCTGCACAAGCGGATATGGGCTGCAGCGAGGTTACTGGAGGGACGAGGCCCAAACGGCACAGGCTATGAGGAAAGATGCGGACGATGTAGTGTGGATGTATACCGGCGACGAAGGCTTTATTGATCAAGCTGCACATCTGCACATCACTGGCCGTATCAAGGACATAATTATTCGAGGTAGGCCCTCTTTGTCTCCGCAAGAACCCCCTCTCCGTGTTCGCTCACCATGCGTCTGACGCCCTTTGTAGGTGGTGAGAACATCTCACCTATTGAGATCGAGGACCGTCTGCTCGAACACCCGAGCGTCAAGGAATGCTGTGTGGTAGGCCTGGAGGATTCCCTGTACGGCGAAGTGGTTTCCTGCTTCCTGGGAGGTGCCGAGGGAATGCGGCCGTCTGACCAAGAAATACGAGCCTGGGTCACCGCAGAAATGGATCACACGAAGGCTCCTCGTTACATATTCTGGCTCGGAGAATCTGAAGTTGGCAAGGAATTACCCAAGACCGGCAGTGGAAAGTATCAGAAGCATTTGATACGCGCTAAAGGCAATGCATTGGTGAAGAGTCGCAATGTCCGGCCGAAGCTATAGGTGGTAATGGATTTCATACAAGTCGCAATAGATGGTCAAGATGTACCTGAAAATGAGAAGTGGACTGGTCAATATTCAAGGTGTGATTCAGTTCAGCTCAAGAGCCGCAGGTTGCAAAGAGGACTCATGCGATGCGATAGTCTATGTTGTGGTGGCGGCGGCTGCACGGTGACCGGTCTCCTGGCCGTCAAGGAAAGCCATTCAGACCAGTTGCAGATAGGTGACCAGTATCTATAGCTATAATAGAGGTGGTTTGAACTAGTCTGAATGCGCAGGGCGATGACAGATCGCTATCAGACGCAGGCGGCCTTATGCAACGGCCTCTGGTCAGGGGCTGAGAGAGATTGTGTGGCTGGTTATTCGTGATGCATCAAGAGTGCCTTGCTGTTGCCTCAGACCGATCACGGCAGGCTCGCATGGAAAAGTGACACTGTGCCAAGTCTCGCGTTTCTCTTGATTGACCAGGTTTCCATTCCATCGCGCTTGCCCCACATAGGAGTGCTCAACTAATTCGAGTCGCAAATGTCACTTGCGCAGCCCAAGAGCTGCATAAGTGGCGCGAAGTGCCCACGTCAGCACTATCGATCACGAACTCGCCGACATATTCCTCTTATCTTTTGTTTTGCAAGACTCACGAACGCGCTTCTCAGAAAAGATTCGACTGATCTGGTACCTTCCTAAATGAATCGTTGTTTGCAAGATGCTGTGCGCGGTCTGCCTATCAATGTTTTCCAAAGATGAACTCGAGGGTACACATCACACTTGCCTCGAGAATCTGCAGAGAGCGGCGGAAGGCGGCTGCAAGATTTGCACTTCCCTCGTCTTAAAGCACGATACGTTGGAGAAGTTGGTTTCAGGTCCGGAGGCTGAAGAGACAGTCAAACCATTCCTGCAATACCGCTGGAAACCTTACAGAGGTCCAACATCTTTGAAAGATAAATCTAGCGTTCGGCAAATACGCTTTGATTCAAATATTGTCGAGTGGGAACCCTACATCGAGATACATGCCTCTCACACGGGTGAACCAGTCCCTGGATGGTACTTGGATGTCTCGAAAAAAGCGGCAAGCGACCTTGACTCATTGCCATGGAGGGTTAGAAGAGAGTTGTTCCCTCTCCGACCGATTTCGAATAGTACTGGTCATGCAAACGTCTTGAATATTGCCAAGTTGTGGCTGGAAAATTGTGATCGGTCTCACGATTGCATTATGCTCAACACTGACAGTACTTTCGGTTGCGAGTGGTACCCGAAACGCTTGGTCGATGTCACAAATGCGGCCTTCCCACGACTTGTTGAAACTCAGTCAGAGTGTCCTCATAGTAGCTACTATGCGACTCTCAGCCACTGTTGGGGCTCGAATTTGGACTTTATCACCCTGTCGAATAAGAATTTGACCGAACTCTGCGCAGGTATTGCTATCGATATTCTTCCGAAAAGCTTTCGCGACGCAATGACGATTTGCAACCACTTGGGTATTCGATATCTCTGGATCGATAGCCTATGCATCCTGCAAGACTCCCATTCAGATTGGCTACTGCACACAGTGGAGATGTCTACTATATATCGAAACTGCTACCTCAACCTATCTTTCGACGCTGCGGCAAATCCCGGGCAGGGCGCGTTTACGTGCAGGAACACTGATGTTCTCCAAGACTGCTGTGCATTTTCTACCGTTCCAGGGGACCCCCGTCTGGCTGCTATGGGCAGAGCTCACTCATTCAACTCAAACAGTGATTTAGACAATGATTCTACTGGGACAACTTCGGATGACACCTCGGTTGTCCCTTACACAGGGACTCAAAGCGAGAAATGTAGCCCTGGCGAGACAGGTTCTATACAAGAAGACGTCGACAAGAAAATATTAGATGCGATGAGGTGTTTGATCTTCGCCCCAGAGCTTGACTATACATCTAGCACGTGGGGCCTTCCACTGTCAAGAAGAGGATGGGTTGTTCAGGAAAGGCTGCTTTCCTCACGAATATTGCACTTCACGGATGATCGAATAAGATGGGAGTGCGAGTACGAAGACTCTTTGCATGAGGGCCTTCCTCACGGACTCCCGGATACCGGAGAATCTTTCGACCACCAATACCATCAAGTATTCAGTTGTTTCCCGAAGAAAGATTCAGAACGAAGTAGATGGGACCACTTTAACCATTGGCAAAACATCATTCGCATGTACAGCGAGCGTTTACTTACATACCCTGAGAAGGACAAGCTCGTCGCTTTAGCAGCAGTGGCTCAGCGATTTGCTGGCGTATTCGGCGAGGAGTACTACGCCGGACACTTTCGCGAGATCATGCCTTTCGATCTAACCTGGAAGGTACTCAGACGGCACTCTGACCAAGATTCCTCGACAAAACGCTATCCGACGTGGAGTTGGACAAGCGTTGATGCTGAAGTAGACAATTTCTCCGTCTGGTGCGGGTTGAGACAACCTCTCGTTGTCGTGGAGGGAGTGAGCACAGATCTGGACGATTCGTCTTATACTTATGGTCCTGTGAACGGGGGCCAATTGATATTGAGGGGTTTGGTTGTAAGATTCGAGCTAGGAGTGTGTCAGGATTTTCCGCCCGAGTTTGATATTATAAGAAGGGTTCATCTGCAAGAGGCAATAGGATGTGAGAAGTGCTCGGCGCTGACGTATTTGCAAGTTGCAATGGACACGTCTGAAAAGGAGGCGCTGAAGGAGACCTTCCTGATGCCGCTGGTTGAGCGTACGACTAGCCGAAAGTCACGAAGAGCGGTCATGGGGATTATATTGTCGAGACAGACCGACGGTGTTTATAGGAGAGTGGGTTACTGGGATTCTGATCCGGATTACATTTTCAACCTGGACATCGGGCCCTTGTTCGACTACATGGATAAATACTCACAGAACCACCAAAGGGTGGTGATAGCATAAGTTTGTAACGAAAGTCATCTCAGCAGGTTCGCTGGCTACCGTGGATGGTTCGGCATGGTGTCCACTTCCCTATAATAAATATGGCATGGTTCTATAACCAACAATTGTATACCTTCGCATCTCAACACAAGTCATTTTACATAAACGACGTCAGATTGTATAATTAGTATACACTCAGATGCAAGGGAACAGTCAAAGGCTTTCCTGATTGTCCTGCCAATTAACCTCAGGCTTGATACGGTCTACCTCGGGTATAATCTGAGAGAAACATCTGGTATGACACAGTAGTCTTGATGCAAACTTTCGCAGAATGATGACAGAAATAAGAGTAGCGGCGTGAATATACTTTAGGCCCATTCATGAGGCCAGGTCGGATCCAATAACACAACTAGAACCCTCTCGCCACTCTTGAAAAGGATGTGCTGCGGCCGAAAGACGCTTGGGCAAGATGGGAATGGCCCCAGATTTGACCAGCTCTGACACTAGGCTCGGCGCCGACAGTTTACAGGCCGGCGCTCTGTCTTGGAAAATGAGTCTTGGCGACCGAGCGGGCGTTCGGACGGGGGCTCCAGGCGTATCAGAGACCACCCCCAACGAAATTCATGAGCAGCCAGTCCCGGTCGTGCCGATGTAGGCTACTGTACTTGCCCATGCACTGCGATGCACTGCAGCGCAGCACATCCTGCACATATACCCCATATAATTACCACCCCATGGATGCAGCGTAATCCTGCCAGTGAATCCTTCGCCCAGGGAGCACATGCACGCGGCTCAAACGAGGGCCATGCAAATGATAAGTGATGTAGCGTGCGGCCTTACTAGTGGGCGGGCCAGGGGTTGTGTAGGTGCGCATGTGCGTCGGCACGGCGAGCCCGCAGTTCCCCAACCACCTCCGGACGTCCGCGTCCTCGGCCGGAAACAGGGGGGACGTCCACACCCGGCGTCTCGGACCACCCTCTTCAACAGCGATGGTGGCGTCCAAGGGTGGCTTGCGGGATTGATAAATGAAGATCTCCCGTCCTCTCGATCTCGGTTGTGGTGGTGGGAAGGGGGATGATCTCACGTACTCGCGAATCTTGAAAAGGTTTACCGATCACCAAGTGCACATACACGCATACCTCTTATTAAGTCCGACCAGATTACGCCTGTCCAGATAATATCCTCCACCATGGGTTCCAACTCTGCATCTTCAGATGAGATCACTTTCTCAGGTAATGCCATAGCCCAATTTGCGGACATGTCTTCAGACGATTCTTTTGACTGACGACCTCAATCATCAGACTACCTCGGCCTCAACGCCGCCCTGTTCGAGTGGGCAGATAGCTACGACTCCAAGGACTGGAAGCGGCTAAGCAGATGCATTGCGCCAACCCTGCGTGTAAGAAATCACACCCACCTATCCACCCACTCACCACCAAAGTGCACAACGCCTCCCCGCCCGCCACACCGCAGATCCCCCATGAAGCCAAGAAAAGCCACTCATCCACCGACGTCCCTTAAATTACTAACCGAGCCAACCAAAAACAGATCGACTACCGCTCCTTCCTTGACAAGCTCTGGCCCGCCATGCCGGCAGAGGAGTTCATCGCCATGATCTCAGACAAGGCGGTGCTGGGGAACCCGCTCCTGCGCACGCAGCACTTCGTCGGCGGTTCCCGCTGGGAGAAGGTCTCGGACACCGAGGTCATCGGCCACCACCAGCTGCGCGTCCCGCACCAGGTCTACACCGACGCCACCCTGAGCGAGGTGAAAGTAAAGGGCCACGCCCACAGCTACAACATGCACTGGTACCGCAAGGTCGAGGGCGTCTGGAAGTTCGCGGGGCTCAACCCGGACATCCGCTGGAGCGAGTATGACTTTGAGAAGGTCTTTGCCGACGGCAGGGAGAACTTTGGTGACGAGGCCGCCGAGGCGGCGCCGGCAAAGGTCGAGGCGAAGGGCGCTGTGGCTGAGGAGGTCAGGGAGCTGCAGGCTGCTGTTTCTGTGTAGAATACTCTCTTAGTCTTAATAATCAGCATTGCGTTTCATTTCCCGGCACATGTCTCTTGTCAGCCACCGTGAGGCTGCTCGGGACCGATAGGTAAGGGGTGATTAAAGATTGGAGTGGTGGTGTGACGAGTCCAATTGACAAGGAGCCTTGGGATCTTTGGAGTACTTCTGGCTGTGCCAAACGGTTGAGCAGGAATGCATACGTAAAATAGAGCAGCAGAAATATCGACGTTAGGATCATACGAATTTTCTTTTTGCTCACAAGTTGGAGAAATGGATTTCAGAGACTTGCAGCATGGCGTCAAAGTGGAAGACATAGGCGAGCATGGGTGAGACAAGGGACGGACCCGATGCACGATATATCTCCATGCGCTCCGATTTTGACAGGTACTATTGTGGAGCAAGTATGTTCGCCGATGCAATAATGATTTCCTTTCTCGAGATTTGTTCATCACCCGGACTCCAAGCAATGAGTTCGTAACAAAAATATCCGCCCAAAATGTCACCAACAATGCTTGCTTCCCATTTAGCTCAAAAGCTCCTTGATGTCCTCAATCCGCTGCATCTTCTTCTCCTCGTCGTTCATCATTCCCAGAGACGTAGCACTGCAGGTAAATTGGGTTAGTAAACAATGATGGATTGCCCAGGTCTGAGAAAGCGGGCGATGGACACTCACATGAACTTCTTCCTCTCCTGTACCTTCAACATCCTCTCCTCAACACTATCCTTTACGATGAACCGGTAGACCTTGACCTCATCCTCCTGGCCCATACGGTGCACTCGATCAATAGCCTGCGCCTCTACTGCAAAACTCCACCACGGGTCCATCATGAAAACCCGCTTGGCGCTCGTCAGGTTCAAGCCCACACCACCCGCCTTGAGACTGAGCAGGAGCACCGTGAACTTCTTGCTGTCCCGGAACTTGTCCAGCACAGCCGCTCGGGCCTTTTGCGCCATAGATCCGTCCAGGCGGAGGAACTGAATGTTGGCCTTCTCCAGCGCTGGCTCAATGAGCGTCATGAAGGATGTGAACTGGCTGAAAATGACCGATTTCATTTTTGGGCTCTCCCTGCGCAGGGCTCGGAGGTGCTTGATTAGAGCGACCACCTTGGCTGAGGAAGAATTGACGCCGAGGCGCTGAAGGCTGATGCGAGGGGTATTCTGCCCGAGCTTGAGTTCGGGGTCGTCATCGTGGCGAACAACCTCAAAAAGATCCCGAGAATTGATGACCTCACGACAGTTGAAACATTTGGGCACTTCGTGGCGGTCTGTTTGGTGGTTGATATAGTCAAGCAGACACTTTTTGCACGCAGAGTGCCAACAGCCAGTGACCGTTTGGTCTATCATTGGTTCCTCACAGCACACAGGGCACTCATTGGCAGCCTCATCCCTAATCTGCTTGAGCACGTGGGCCCCGAAAGCATTGGCGTCCTTTTCGTCATCAGTATCGGCAGTAAATCGCTCAATCAGTGCCGAAAGATCCATGTCGTCAGCGAGACCCGCCGCAGCATCGGCGGCGGCTCCGGCCTCCTCTTCGTCTGCCACGATATCCTGGTTTCTGACAAGTGTCGGGTGACAGCATGTCTGCCTCAGGCGTAAGAGCTGCGCAAATATAGTGGTGAAGGCTTTCATGACAGTGCCTGCTTGAACATTTTCCTGGAACGTCCTCTTGGCACGAGTATAGACGTAGTCGTAAATCTGTCTCTCGGTTTCAGACAGTTCGATTTCGACAACATCAATGCTCTTTGGCGGTAGGTCCACAAGAGGTGTGCCGTCCGGTGTTTTCATATCCTTTGTGCGTCGCATGACCAGCGGTTCCAGCACGGTTTGCACCACGTCTAGGGCTTTGACAAAATTGCCCGCCTCAAATGGCACGGTTATGAACGTGCGCCAGAAAGAGAAGTTGTTCCATGGTTCGACTCTCAAAAAACGAACCAGACTGAAAAGATCCTCGAGCTTGTTCACGATTGGCGTACCGGTCAACACCCAGCGATGTTCGGCAGACAAGTCATAGCACGCCTTGGCGGTCTTGGATTGGCGGTTCTTGATGTTATGTCCCTCATCTAGGATGACCCGGAAGAAGTTCAGAGAAAACAGCCCGCGATGACCATCCATACTGCCACCCTTGGAAGCTATTTGAGTGAATTCGGAGAGGACGATGCCATAACTGGTGATGATCACATCAGGGGCCGTGGATGCGTTGGCTTCACAGCAAAGGGTTCGAAGATCGGCGACCTTGTCACTACCATAGTACACCATCGACTTCAAAGTGCCTTCTTTGGAAGCGTTCTCTGCCTCACTCTGCCATTGCGCCAGCAAGGACATGGGAGCGACAACCAGCGTGGTGCAAGGGGCCGAGACAACCCCGGCCGTCGACGAAGGCAGACGAGGAAGGTTGTTGACAGATCCAGCACCGTTGCTGCGGCTGTTCCTGGCTTCAACCGCTGCTTCTGACCGGTGTGAGTGAACCAAACTCAACATCTGGATAGTCTTTCCCAGCCCCATTTCATCAGCAAGAATGCCGCCGAGACAATGCTGCTCTTGCACAGGGAAGTCAAGAGACAGGTCTCCAGAGTATGGGTTCATGTAGAAGCATGGCTGGTCGGCGACACGGGGTAGGTCCTTGTCGTCGGCATCCTTAATCGGCCAAGCATATTCTTCCCACAGCGGATGCATGGATACCTCACGTCGTTTCTCCTTCTCGTTCTTCTCTTTTGAGAGCATCCAATGGAGTGCCTGTTTCTGGTATGGACGTAGAGTCATGGCGAAGGTCTTTGCCGGTTCCGCCTCGGGGGTGTCAAAGTCAAAGGACTGGGCCTTCTTGTAGAGGGAATCGAGCTGGTCCTGCTCGAGCTCTGTACCATCTTCATCCTCTGATGGGGTCGAGGAACCAGACTTGTCGTCCTTCTCGGACTTCTTGGCCTTGGCGGGTTCCTTTTCTTGCTTCTCTGCCAGTTCAGCAGCCTCCAGAAGGCCCTCGCGAGAGTGCCGAGCAGCCGCAGCGCTAAGCTTGGTCGGATTCAAATTAATCTCCTGAAACAGCCTCACCAGCGCAACCTGTCTCAGGCGAAGGTCTCGCTCCTCAGTCGTTTCCTTCTCTTCGTAGAGACCAGTCGAGCGGTTATCGGGTAGGTTGAAGCCCGGTCTCTGGAACGCGGACTTGAGAAACGAGCAGCGCAGCTGGATGAAGACCGTGTCATTTGTTCTCAATCGATCGGGAGCATAGACGCAGGTGGCATCGAACTTGCAGCACTTCTGATCCATCAAGGTAGATATCCAGTTTGCACTTTCCTTGGCCAGACGTCCGATCTCGCTCCCCTTGTTATTTGTGAATCTGACGATGACATCGACTCGTTGCCTTTTCAGAGGCTGGGTGGTCTTTTGGCGCTCGATCCTGAGAGTGTCTCCATATTTCACAAGGTTTGCTCCGCTTCTCGTTGCCCAGCCCTCCACACCAAACGAGCCGATGTAGCGGGAGTCGGGAGTTGATCGAAGGGGTTCATTGGATCGATCATCAGGGGGTTTGGGTTCCTGCGGTTTTGGATTTCTTCCTATTGTTGTTTGGACAGCCGTGGGCTTTGTCTTTTTGAACTTCTTCCAAGTGCCATCAAAGTACATGTTGACAGCTCTCTCGATGTCATTGCCGCAGTTCTCACGGATCACCTCGAGAATATCTGGTTGGACCTTGTCCCCTACAAAGCTTTCAAATGTCTCCTGGTCAAAGGCCATTGATGCATCGCCATGATTCGATGGGCCAGCCTCGGCTGCCGAGGGGGTGATGTTGGTAGACAGTGGTTCTTGCTCCGTCAATGAGCTGCCATTTTGCGCGTGACCAACATCGTGAGCGTGTGAATCGGGTTTAGGATCGCCATCGGCATCTTTGAAGAAGCGTGGCTTCGAAGATGTTCCAGCACTTGGGGCAGACGCGTCTGAGGGGGCGACAACTTGGTCTGGATCTGTGAAGAAGCGCCTTTTCTTGGCTGGAGGCTCGCCGTTGGCATGAGACTCCATTGCGCGAGTCGTCATGGCGAGAAATGCCCCAGGGACGGTATTCGGAGTTGGTGGCGAAGACAGAATGCCTCGACGACCGGACGGCCGATTCAAAGGGTGCTCTGGTGAGACGCGCCTACCCTTTGAGGGCGCGACTTTTGGCGTCATGGCCTGCAGCCACTCAAGGCATCCGCCTTTGTCAGAAAGGTGGGGCGGCAGGGGTCCAGCTACCCGCATGCCGTCATTCAAAATGTTCGGGACGGAAAGTAGCGATTGAAGCTTTGCCCCCTGCCCGTTTCTGCCGCATCGCGAATTTGGTGGTTCACATTGGTAGAGCCCAGATGCAATTTTAAAGATGGCGCCGACTGATCCTGAGATTTCTTGACTATAATGCATCTCTCCCACAGCCTCAGACATGGCCCAGGCAGGCCAATGGTCCGGGCACTGGCCAGTGTCCGGACAGCAAGAGCAAGAGGAATTGCGAC
>JACBFG010000015.1:280424-311580 GCA_013435955.1 Diaporthe sp. HANT25 | reverse complement strand
CAGTTGAGGTCTGCCACCCCCCCCCCCCAGCACTCTCCCTCGCCCCAGGCAATCTTCTTACATATGTTGTTCCTGTAGGCAAGGCGACTACGATTCCTACCTTATACGCCAATTCGTTCCCCGATCCGCCCAAAATGCCTACGATGCGCTACGAACTCTCAACCTCGAGCTTGCTCGACTCCCCGAGACCGTCTCCAACCCGACAATAGGCCTCATGCGCATGCAATTCTGGCGCGACTCCATAAACAAGACCTTTGCCGGCAATCCCCCGAAGGAGCCCATCTCCATCCTCTTGCACAAGGCCATCACCGACCTCGCCGAGAGGACAGGCTCCACCAGCAGCGCAAGCTCCATGAAGTTCTGGCTGCTGCGCTTCATCAACACCCGCGAGAAGCACATGGACAACAGGCCATTCTCCAGCCTGGCTGCGCTGGAGGATTACGCCGAGAACACATACGCCACACTCATGTACATGACGCTGGCTGCGATGGACGTTCGCTCGGTACACATGGACCATCTGGCCAGCCACATCGGCAAGGCATGCGGCATCGTCGCCACCCTGCGCGGCGTGCCAGTCCTAGCTGCGCCTCCACGACCAGTGCACACGCCTGGTGGTGTAGAAGCCGGCAACAGCAGGAGTCAGGCTCTCCTGCTACCCCTCGACGTCATGGCCGAGGTCGATCTACGAGAAGAAGACGTTTTCCGCCACGGCCCGAATGCAGATGGCCTGCAGGATGCCATCTTCAAGGTGGCCACCCGTGCCAACGACCACCTTATCACGGCGAGGGAGATGTTGAAGAACATCGGCCAGGGGGCAGATCCGGGCCATGAATATGAACACGCCGGTGAGGTGGAGCACACGTACGGCGAGGAGGAAGATACCACCCAGCGGGATGTTAAGCGAGGCTTTGGGGTGCTGCTAGAGGCTGTACCTGCTGGTGACTACCTTGAAAGGATCGAGAAGGCCAATTTTGACCCGTTTCAGGTGAAGAGTAGTTGGAAATTGCCATGGAGGATATGGCAGGCCCTACGGAAACAGCAAATATAGCATCACATCAACTCAAGGGTTTTGTGCAATCATATTCTATAATCCATTTGGCGGAAGATTCCAGCAAAATGTGAGGGAAATTCCATGCATTTAGACCTACCAATGTTTACCTGTCTAATCGTTCTAGTGGCCGCTCCTATGCCTCAGTCGATCCTCATTCTCCCATCATCGATAGCAGACAGGAGAAATCGCTCATCTCTCCCGCTCCGATCCTCTACTCACTCATCACCTTCGCTTATCAGGCTTCCATGACTGGCAGTGCCGTTCAGCTCTCTCTCATCAATGTCGCTCATCCATCTCTCGTCATCGAGACCGGACACGAGAAATGCCCAATTCCTCTCGCCCCCGTCCTCTGCTCGCCTGTACTGATTGTCCCATAGATCGTCCGTGTCGCTCAGGTCTTCGTCGTCGTTAAGCGATGCTTCATCGTCACTCTTGTCTGAGGCTTCATCGTCACTCCCAGCTGATACTTCACCGTCGCCCTCAGCCCATGCTTCGTTTTCGCTCCAATATGACACTTCGTCGTCGCTGCAATATGACATTTCGTCGTCGCCCTCACCCGTTGTTTCACTATCGTTTTGGGGCAATAGCTCCTTCCACCTGCGCAATTCTTCATCCGTTGGGATGATTCCAGTCGATAGGAGCAGTCGGCCAACCGCCTGTGCGGCAAACGGGCCGATGTCAGTTCGTGCATAGTACTTTGTCAGGCCAGAAAATGCTTCCGAGAATACGGCCTTACTGTCATCCTGGGACAAACATTCTGTCTCTTTTTCGACGATGATCTTGACGATTCTCCCGAATGCTTTCCGAATTCTTCGATACAAGAACAGATTGGGGACCTGATCATAGAGTCCAAGATTAGAAAATCCTTGTGCGTCCAAAAGCCAAACAGTCTTATCCAGACAGAAGTCCAGAATCCTCCCGTTAAACACTTCTGAGTGAAATTGTTGGTTCCAAACAGCCCCCATACTGATGAAGACCTCGGCGGCATGCAGTGATATCAAGGCATACTTCTCGAGCCCCGCGTTGACTACAACGTCCAGAGCAAACTTCAGTGGTGTCAGACCGCCGCAATTTCTGCCAATTGCGTTTTGGAAGACGTCCGTTCGAGCTTCCAAGTCCGCGCCATGTTCGAGAAGGCATGAGATCATGTCCTTAAGCTTTCCATTTCGAATATCCTCTGCCAGGAACTCTTGTTTCATGAAGGACGCAGTGTGAAGTACTGTCAGGTCTCCTCTCAAACGACTGTGGATAAGATTCGGGTCGTGGTCCAGAAGGGCCTTCACAGCTGCCACGTTTCCCTTCAACACTGCGTAGTGGATGAGGGGGAAAAGGCCCTGCTGGGCATCCAATCCTCTTCGGAGAAGAATTTCTAGCATTTCAGTCCGACCAAGCTCAATCGCAACGTGACCCACCGTCTGGCAAGGATTAGACTCGGAAAGGTTCACCCGCGCCGGCCACCACTCGCAGACACATCTTCCCGGAATCTGTTTCGCTTGTTCGCACTCCCTGTGGATCTTGTAGCTCATGAATATCTTCTCCTCCTCGTTACGACGGGCCAGGGATCGGACAATCTTTTTACCCTGGAACAAGCCAAGGTCACATCCAGCATCGATCAAAGCCTCGACAACAGCGGTGTTACCGTGGGCAACAGCAAGAAAAAGTGGTGGTGGAAGATCTACGGGATAACTACCCAAATCCCAACCTCTGCGATAATATCGCACCTTGAGATTCACACCATCGATGTATGACGGCTGGTGGGTTAGAGCTGAACGTATCGCCTTCTGGGCCACAGGGAGCGCTGAGGTGCCTTGCATCGCCGCCCAGTGCAGGGCCGTCATTGCTTCATCAACGAGAAAACGTTTCTCAGGCCAGGGAAGTTCGAGATCGAAGACCCTGTTTTCGAGGTTGAGGCGTTCAATACCTTCCCCGCATTCCCAAGAACTGCCGTGGCCTGGGCTCTTTGGGTCATCCTCTTCGTGAGACTGGTCCGTTCCTGATGCGATAACCTCTTTTCGCAAGTACTCTCCGTAGTACTGCCGCAACGAGGTCGTAGATTCATCACCGTAAATGCTTGTGAGCCTGGCTTCGTAGGTCACTTCGCATCCGTACAGAGCCGGTTGCAGGTACTCCCATGTGTCTTTGCTGGCTAATGCCAGGTTGAGGACCTGTTTGGGCTGCGGAAGTGCTTTTGCTATTTGGTATAAGATGTCCAAAGGCATCTGTGGGACCCGAGCAGGCTCGCAAGGCTTGACCTCGACCCGTGGGTCATAACGTACCGGTATAGCGTTCTGAATGATGCGCGTATGAGCCATTTTTTGAGACATCTTACACTTGAGTGATGTCGCGTCTTCTTAAATCTTGGTCCAAATAGGTGTCTCGGCTTGCTAGGAATACTGCTGGTTCTATTGCGGTTGTGTTCAAATCCGTGGCAATAATGTCGTGCAGACAGTGTAATTTATGCTTCTATCTGTGCCTTTAAAGACTGAAAATAATTCCGTCTAGGTGATCCTCCTGGACAATGAGTATTGTGTGGGCACTTCGGGCACAATAGGACCTGTCTTATGCTCGGCATGTACAATGCCACCCGACGCGTAGAGCCCTGGTCCATTCGGAAGGCCATTTGTTGAGACATATTTACCGTCCCAGTATAACAATGGGATTATATATTTCGGGTTAGCAGCATGGAAGATTCTTTTGAAGGAGCCTGCGCTTTCAGCTTTGGAAATGACATGGTCTGACAGCACGGCAAATCTCGGGAAACTTGTTGACTCGAAATAGTTTCAATAGACTCGGATTGATATTGCGCATGTAGTAAGCAACGGCTTAATCCAAACTACTATCTTGCCACAGGTGAACTTGTCTCACTTCGAGATCACCATATTGCTTGAAGGTGACGAGCACGTGGGCGAAGGTATCATTGAGTAGACACTTGCTTAATGGTACCTGGCTTCTGAGGCTTACCAAATCCGCCTGAGAACCTCTATGGACAGGGCATGAGCTGGATGGGTCCATTTGAGGGTCTCTGAGCGGGTAAAATGACGAAAGCGGCTCCGTCCAGTCAGCTACGAACTTGACCATCAAGGTTCTCAAACACTCTTCTGAATCGCAACCGCTTTGACGCAGCAGCAGGATACCGTCAGGAATTGTGATTTACACTAAATTGGGGGAATATGGTTTTGAAGAAAATAGGAATAGACTATATCGAACTTTTTTCTGGAAGACCAAGCGAGAGAGCATGTATGTCACTACGGCCAATACGGTGAGGCTAGATCAGGGGAATCGCGTTGTAATCATTATGCCCTCTTGGTTGCCATTGACAGGGAACTTTGCTTGTGTCAGACTGTCCATCAGGGTGCGCATGAGTGAGTAATTAGTGGAGAGACTTCTGTTCGCCCCTTAAAGACCACCTTGTCTACAAATTGTCAGAACGGAGTGGTTTGCCTCTGCAAAGTCACCTTTCCACCTGATTACAGTGTCCACTCTCAAAATCTCAGTCCTAAATTCACATCACAAGATGCCCCTGATACAAGACAATGATAGCGTCGATATCCCGACGTCCCGCGATTACCTCGAGATTGACCCCGAGATTTTCGATGTACTGATCATCGGAGCCGGCCCCTGTGGACTTGCTGCTGCCGCCCGTATTCGGGAAGATGCCCCGTCTGCCATGTTCACAGACGAGGAGCACAGTCGGTTCCAGTGGCTGCGCAAACACGGCACAAAGGTGGCTTTAAAACACTACAAGACTGGGAAGGAGGTGCCTGGTTCTCAGTCAAAGACTGGTAAAAAGCCTGGGTATAGGATGGCGGTGTTAGATGCAGACGACAACAGATGGCTTGGACGTTGGCGAAGACTCTTTTCCACTTTTGACATCAGCCACCTCCGCAGTCCGATGCTGTGGCACGTCGACCCTCAACATAGAGATGCGATGCTATCACATGCCCATTTCCACGGGCGGGAGAACGAGTTGGTGGAAATCAGAGGATGCGTCGGCAAGGAGATGAGCAAGCATCAGAAGAAAAAGAGGAGCCAATTCAGCGGTGGAAAGTGAGTCTAGTCCCCTTCCAGTCGTTTGTAGTTTCGGACTCGTGGTAACATAGAAACTTCTCAGGCAAGATGCTTCGATTGACATCAACCAACGAGACCAATGGGACTATTACACCCCATCATTATCACTTTTCACCGACCACTGCGACTGTGTAGCTGAGCGATATCACCTCCTGGATGGCCTCGTCCACAAAGAATCCGTCACAGACATCCGGTACAGCGTGGTGGAAGATATCCCAAACACCGAAGACAAGCTCTTCACCGTCACCACCGAGAAGACCATCCGCTACGCCCGAGCCGTCATCCTAGCAGTCGGCCCCGCAAATGCCCCTGTCCTCCCCAAGATCCCATCCCTCTCCTTCCCAGGCCACTCCAACAGCGACCACACCGCCTGCATGCCGCAAGCATGCCACAGCATGAAGATAGCCACCTTCCCCGACCCAATAGTCCAGGCTCGCGTAGCCGCCCAGAAACGCACCAACATCGTCGTCGTAGGCGGCGGCCTCACGTCGGCACAGCTGTCGGACCTGGCCATCCGCCGCGGCGTGACGCGCGTCTGGCACCTCATGCGCGGCACCGTCAAGCTCAAGGCCTTCGACGTCGACCTCCACTGGATGGGAAAGTACAAGACGCTGCACCAGGGGTACTTCCACCAGGCGGACTCAGACGAGGAGAGGCTCGAGATCATCAGGGAGGCGCGGGGCGGCGGGAGCATCACGCCTGCTTTCATGAAGCGCATCAAGCCGCATATCGCACGGGGCCAGCTGAAGATGTTCGAGAAGACCGTCATTACCGACGCCAAGTTCGAGGAGTGCGCCGATGGGGAGGGTGGTGTTTGGAAGATCAAGACTGAGCCGCCGATTGAGGGCTTGCCGGATATCGATTACATCTACTTCGCCACGGGCATTCAATCCGACTTCACTACCCTGCCCTACCTGCAGAATATGCTCAAAGACTATCCGATACAGAGTCTCGGTGGGTTTCCTTGTTTGAACGAGGACCTGATGTGGAAGGATGACGTGCCGCTGTTCATGGCCGGGCGGCTCGCCGCGCTGAGGCTGGGCCCTGCTGCTCCGAACATTGGAGGTGCGAGGGTGGGCGCCGAACGGATCACTCTGGCTCTCGACGAGCTTCTATCAAGCTCAGGCAGTGATGAGCCGAAGAGATACTTGGTTGAAGAGGAGAATGTGCTGGATGGGCGGCGGGACAGTGGTATCGGCTTATTCAATTATGCGTCTGGAACTGGGAGCAAGTACAGCAGCTTGGTGGAAGTCTCTGACTGAGGTATCCGGGTTGGGAGTGTAAAACAAAATTGTACAACTGAATTAACGACAATATCGCAGAAAGTGTGTAGCTCATACCTCCACATTACCCGAACATGAGCATTCTCTTCCTTCTTGCACCTGTGTTTCGGACGCCATATCATAATCGCATATGCTTTTTTTGTAAGTTATCAATCAACCCTTGGCGATGTATATTTTACTGATGAATTATTACGAACAGGGAGACTAGCAACGTCTACAGTTAAGATGATAATTGTGTTTTGGGCAAAGGATATGTATTTCCACTTACAGGGAATTTCGAGGGTCCCGGGCTCAAAGTAGGGAGAGTCAATTGAGAAATCATGGAACCAGAGAAAGACTCAATGCTGTACGCTGCATTTCCGACCTTTGCACATGAGCACTGGGTGTTAAGTTCTTCTTTTCTTCCTTTTTCCCTTGCTGAATGTGCTTTTAAATTTACCTTGCGATGTTTTTGAACAGTCACTCTGTGTATCTTGTCATTTCTCTCTTTCTTCAAGAGTGATGAAAGAACAAGTTACTGATGGAACAGCACATCTGGTGCGGTCCAATTGGTGGATAGTTCTCTGATATCGAAAAGGGCTAGGGTTCTAGACTGCCGCTGCCCCTGTCCTCCAAAGCAGGGTTTATGTGGAGCAAATCCTGAAGGCCTCCAGTTCGGCTTCGACCGACGACGGCGGACTCGTCAGAAACCTGGAAAACCCCGGTGTGGCTATGTCATCACAGGATATGTCTACTGGGTGAAGCAGCATATCATCCAGTCTACCATTGTGCAACATATTTACCACCGAATTTTGCAAGTCGAAATCCTGCTGGGTTGCTTGCTCTATCGGGTCAAGCTCAAACAACAGTTAGAGTCAGTTTAGGTTCAGCATCGCTCACCGACAATGGGCCTCCACGACACCTTCGATTTCGACGAGGCCGCCTACCGCGTAAAATGCGCGGAGCGGCCAACAATCAAGCTGCAGGAAGAGGAGATCAGGAAACTCCGGCAGCACTTCGCAGCCAGCGCGTCGATGGGCATCGGCCTCAGCCACGCCGTCACAACAGCCGGGCTGACGCTGGGCGTGTCCGCGTTCGCGCTAAGGCGGTACTACGTCGCCAAGGAGAAGCTCGCCATCATCCGCGAGGAGCTCACCAGGCGCGGCGTGCCGCTGCACGACATGAGCAAGCGCGACGCGTTTATCCCGCTCGGCACGGCCGCGGTGGGTCTCGGGGTCGGCGCAGGCATAAGCCATCTCGTCGGCGGCGCGATCAGCGCGCCCGACGTCCCCGTGCCGGGCCCGCATGGGGGCAGCTTGGCGATGCACTATATCCAGGGAGACCCTGAGGCGGCGGCCCATGGGTTTGCTCAGGGTCTCACGGACCAGGCGAATGCTGTTGGCCAGGCTGCCCACGGGGCGATACTGGGCCATGGGGCCGAGCAGGTCATTAATCAGACTGCCACTGAGGGTGTTAGTGGGCATGCTGTTGGCTATGCAGCGGGTATCATGGCTGCGAAGAAGATGGAGGAGATGCTTGCCGAATGTATTGGCGAGACTGTCTTTGCATACGCCATGGAGAAGTTGTTGGATCCGGAGATTAAGATTGAGTTGAAGCTCAAGGGCAAGTGCACCAGGCTGCAAGGACCGCTGGGTCAGTTTTGTCGAGGCTGCGGAGAGTCTATCAGACACGGAAAATTCGCACGTAAGTCGCCACTTCAACAGCTTTCCATCTTCAAAGATGCTAACTATAATGTAGACTGCTGCGAAGAGACGGACGACTTTGACCTCTGTTTGAAGTGCCGTGAGGGGGGCACCTCATGCGAATGCACAGATCAGCAGATGAAGACGATGCAAAAGTCTGTTGCTGGCGATGTATTGGCTTCCGAGAAAGGAGATGCGAGGAGACGGCTTGCAAATGTGGCGGAGTTGCGATGTTCCCCCTGCCAACGCCTGATCACTCAAGGCCGATACTACTGTAAGTCAAGCCATCCTTTAAGTCAGTATATATGCTCACAAAACTATTTCAGATTGCCCCGAGTGCAGCGATGATACAGATTTTGACATGTGTCAAGAGTGCTATCGCGAGGGGAAAACATGCCACTCCCCTGACGACCACAGGCTCTACGTGTATCTCAGAGCCAATGTCGACAGACCACACCCGGACTTCGCTACAGATGGGATTTCTTGCAACGGCTGTGAGACCAAGATAAAACAAGGGCCATTCTACTGTGAGTAACATCACCGTCTGATAAATTGACTGAGAAACCTGGCGGGACTAATCAAGTTGTAGTCTGTGAAAAATGTGGCGATGATGCCGGCATTTGCGACCGCTGTTACGAGATGGACAAGACCTGCAAAGACACAGAGCATATATTGACACGCTATGTGATATATAAGGGCGAAAAGACCATATCGAAGCAGTTCACAGAAAAGGACTGCTGCCAGTTTTGCAAGGAGCAGCTTGGAGAGGGCGTTTTCTACTGTGAGTGTGACGTAATCAACGGTACATTTCTGTTCTTTGTAACTAATCCGGGAATTATAAAGGTTGTTCAAAGTGCAATAAAGGATGTTACGACGTCTGCAGTAAATGCTACATTCGAGGAGCAGGTTGCCAAGACCGCACTCACAGTTTGTTGAGATGCACGCCCGCTGGGCCGGCGAAGCAGCCCAAGGATTACCTGAAAGAGCTCTTGAGTGAGAACAGCAAGGAACAAGTGAAAGGACAAGTGAAAGGGTACTGGAATGAAACGAGGAGCAGGATGAAGCTACACAAATAGGCGTTCGTAGTACACCTGGGCATGAATATACGGAGATGCCGTTCAGGTGTCTGCTTTCCCAAACATGGGCCTCACTCTACACTGGCTACCTTCTATTGTCTGTCTATACACAGCATGAACCCAATGTGCACGTTTTCCTAGATTTCTAATGATTTCAGGTATAAATATCATGACATAATTATCCCAGCCGCTTCGTATCACATTTGGGTACTGACGTAGATGCATGTATACTTCCAGGCCACGTGACCATTCAGCTCATCTCTTCCCAGCCTGCACTGCCTCAGCCAGCGGGGCTTGTCCCCACTTTACTACAACTTAAATGTTGTAACCTCCCCTGCTTCTAGAACAACAACATATCACTCCATCGCAAGCCCTCCTCATTCAATTGCGAAGATGCCTCTGCCTGATGTTTTGATGCAGAAAGTCGACGAGTACGTCGACTCGCTGGCACCACAAATCCAGCCCCGCATCGCGGATGAGATCGACATCTTCCAGAAGAAGACCATCGACAGCCTCGAGGACCAGGTCGTCGATGCCTTCCGTTCGCTCTTCGACAAGGACAAGGGTCACTCTGGGGATGGCTCAAGGCGTCTAGATGACTCACCCCCAGACGCCTACGGAGGCCAGTCACTGCCCTTCGCAGACGAGATCGCCAAGCTGACACGGAGCTTCTCCCAAATCACCGACGAGGCTGGCGACGATCTGCGTGACATTTTCGACCTCACTGAGGGCCGGGGAGGAGGCCCAGGGCAGACTCAATCTCGTGGAATGGGCCAGGGCGATTCATTCTCCGGAGGGGCCAAGGGCTTCCTCTCCGCTGCCATGAACGCCGTCCAGGACCACTTGGACAACGACAATGGGCAAGGCGGAGGCAAGAAGTTCGAGCTCGATGGGCTTCTGGGTGTACTGAGCGACACGGTCAAGGATGCTGCTCGGAACCCAGAGGAGAAGGCTCGTACTATCAGCCCCGAGATCAAGGAGAAGGTCGGCGCGAAGCTGAGGGAGCAGCATGCACCGATTGCTGAGCAGTTCACCAAAATCGCTCTGGACCACATCAAGCGCTGGCTTAGAGGGAACACCAGCACGCGGGATCTTGGTGATGGTGTCAAGGGAGAATTCGAGGACCAGGTGAAGGACATCGTCAAGGGCATAGGAGGTCTGTTCGGTAACAAGAAGCACTCTGACGAAGGCGCATCGCGAGGCATTGGTGACCGAGATAGCGAAGGTGGGGAGAGCAGCGGCGGATTCTCCAAGGTCATAAGCGACAAGCTCAGCACAGGCCTCGCGAAGGTCCATCGTGAGGTGCGCCTTGAGTTCCGAACCGTTCTGGGCGCCATCGAGAAGCAGCTGTTCGAGCTGCTGCCGGATGAGTTCCAGCGGCCCCTGGAGAAGATCTTGGGCGGCAACCCCTTTGACTCGCAGCTAGACCGCGACGCTGGCCCGGGGGCGGATCGCGGCTTCGGCGATGACATCAAGGTGAAGCTTGTCAACAAGATCCGTGGCCTTGTGCGCAAGGTACAAGAGACGCTGCGCGAGAGCATCCTGGGCCTCGTAAACGGCGGGCACCGCAAGTTCGAGCGCCAGAGCTGGGTCTTCGTGCAGAATATGGTGGAGCAGAAGGTACAGAAGTATCTGCCAAAGGTCAAGATCACCGTACCGGATGACATTGGAAACGAGGGTGTCAGCGTGGGTGCGCCAGCTGCTGGTTCTCAGCCAGGCGGTGGCCATCAGTCCACTGGTGGTCACCAGTCTGGTGGTGGTGGTGGGCATCAGCCTGCGCCATCATCGCACGGGAACTACCCTCCTCCACCTCCTGCTCAATCTCACGACCAGTACGGTGGCCACCAAGCTCCTCCTCCATATAACCCTTCGCACCATCAGCCATCGCAGGAGTACCGCCCCGATCAGCACCAAGCGCCTGAGTATAGGCCGCAACAGTACCAGCCTCATCAGGAGTACAGGCCAGACCAATATCAGCCGCCTCAGCAACAAGGCTATGGTCACAGCCAGGGCTATGGGCAGGGCCAGAGCCATGGACAGAACCAAGGATATGGAGACGGTTCTAGCTATGGACATCAACAGGGCCACGGCAATCCTCCGTACTGAGAGAAGGGACAAGAGTAGCTCAGCAAGTGAAATTTCTGTAGCTTGGTAGGGATTCATAGCCGGATAGATTCTCACTTGAGCAGTATTTCTTGACATCAATGCGTGAATGCACTGGGCAGAACTTCATACCTTCGGGGTCCTTCAAAGGCTGTCGGCGAAGGGGTCCCGTCAGAAACTATACATGCCGCAGTTTGTGCAGTATCTGTCTTCACATCATTCAGGTAACCGCGGAGTCTAATTCTTCACGGGGAACCTGGGGGCTGCAGTTCCCACATGGATACTTGAACATTTGAAGTCTCTTGCTCAGATTCAACGAGTAATTGAAATCATAGGTGACTTGTTTCATGGCAGACAACTCTTCAGTCATACCTGGCCTCATCCCGCCCCTCGTCGTAGCTCTCTTCCAGAGTCTCCCCATAGTCCTCAACACTGTCTCCAAATCGCTCAACCTTGCCGACGCCCTCACCGATTCCCTCGGCGATGTTCTCCGGGGCATTCTCTACGGCGTCCACGGTCTCGTCCCAGCCGTGCTCTATATTCTCGCCTGCTCGATCCCAGCCCTCCTCGACATTCTCCTCCGTCCTGTCCCAGCCTTCCTCAACGTTCTCCTCTGCTCGGTCCCATCCATCCTCAACCCTGTCAGGAACGGCCTCAACCTCACCGACGGCTTCGCCGGTCCAGCGAGCCGCATCTTCGGGGAACTCCTCAACATGTTCGACTCCGTTGTCGAACCTGTTCTCCATGCGGTCCTCCGCGCGGTCCCAGCTCTCAGCTGAGGGTTACAATGTCAGTTTCGCGGCCTGGCATGGAGATATGTGAGGACGTGTGCCAAAGCGCCAAGACTTACCAGCTTCCTCAAGAACAGGCCTCTCCCAGCTTCGCTCGCCCGTCTCTTCATTGAAATAGATCCAGCGGCCGGCCTCGCCGTCCCAGCGCGCGACCCAGGGCGGGTGCACGTACGGTGGATCGGATGGCGCATCGTTACCACCGTCGATCGAGTTTCCGACTACCTCGGAGATGACATCGCCAAAGAACCCCATGATTGTCGTAGATGAGACTTTCACACAAGCTTGAAATAGCAGACTGCCTTGTAGGTCTTGAGGCTTTTTGCAGTAGAATGGTTGTGAGCTGTCAGACGTGAACTTGAGGGAGTTTTGGGCAGCTAGTGGCAAGACGGTGAGCCACCTATGTATATGACTGGCGCAACGTGTCACGAAATAGACCCATAGTGGCTTCCCATGATGCATGTATACCCATGAATAAGCGCGCGGCTCCCGCGCTCCGTGGAACCCCAGAGAGCCGTCATATCCGAAGTGAGAACTCGGTTGCAAATCATGGCTGGATCGAGTATCCGCATGCACAGGGGCCGAAACGCTTTCCGAACCCAATGGACCTTGCCAGACCAGCGCATTAAACTGAAATTACAGCTTGCTCGATTTGGGACTTTCGTCTCCTGATAACTGGGGACTCAGTGCTCAAAACGAATTCAAATCTGGTCGCCGGCTAAATCGCGCGACTTGATCGGCATGTACAGAAAGTATTCCGTGTGTCTGCAAGCAGGGCTTGATGGCCAACTTCCTACAAAGACTTTGACGTCCATGCCTCAGAGCATAAAAGCCATATCCAAGTAAATCATAATATTTCTGCCCACTTGTAGTCTGACAACATATGTTCTCAAGTTTGGAACTTGGATTAGTGGAGTGTGCTGCACAAGTGTACCAGCAATTTATCGTTCCCAGACGCTTGTGTGGATTTCATTAATTGCTCTACTTGCATAAGTTTTAAGTGTCTGGGTGGTCAGGAGAGGAGTGGCTAATGCAGGGGAAAGGCAACCTTGAAAATAGAAAGACGATAAAGCCCATGCTGTTGCCAAGTGTACTGATGAACGGAGTCCGACTCTATCCATGTGTAAAACTTTCAGAGTACCATAAACACCGGGTTCGCTTCAAAAGAAAAACACGAGAAACACGCAAGGTAAGTTCAACGGAGATCTGTCCACGATATTGCGTAGCGCTCCATACTTCAATGCCTCATCGGTTCCATCTCTTCCAAGTCCTTCATATTAGCGAAAATCTTGCCTCCCTTCAAGCTGCCCTCGATGGCCGAATTAGCATAGCCACGCATTTCAGCCTCATACACTTCCAGTGCACGCAGCGTAACTCCGTGCTCGGCCAGCGACGCGCCCAATACCGCGGCATCAGTCAACGCGGTGGCCGCTCCCATGCCGCCCGTCGGCGGCTGAGCGTGGGCAGCATCGCCGATCAGGGTCACCATTGGATTGGAGGTTGGTGAGTTCTTGGCCGTCTCAGAGTCTTCATTTCCGTTAGTGGCAGCAGTCTTGCGCCAATCATGCAGTGGAATCGGAATGATGGAACTGCGGAGTGGTTGAGTCTGCGAGCGGTCTTGGTGTCTCACAAGGGCACGCAAAGGCGGAGCCCACGACTTGGTCAGGTCCTCCGCCAAGTCTGCGGCGCCGTCAGAATCCATAGACCTCCAGTTCTTCCCCTGAGCCTCGGGCTCATCGCTGCGCAGCGACAGCGCCCAGTAGATATAATCGAGCGGGATGGACGCCCCTAGTTCCGGAGTGCTGGCTTCGACCTTGGCGCGGCCGCCGAAGCGCATCGGGTCGAGCATGAAAAACATGGGTGAGTTCCGGGGCACGGGGTCTGCCACGAACGCTATGCTTTCTAGAAGCACAGCCGCTTGTGGGTCGTCTTCGTCCTTCGCACCCAAGGCCTCGTAGAAGGCCGGGGTGAGCGGCGTCTTGCCGAGGACCATTCGCATCCCGCAGTCGAGAAGTTGGACATCAGGTACCAGCTGCGCGCGGACTTTTGAGAAACCGCCATCGGCACCGATGAGAAGTGAGCCTTGCACAGTCGTGCCATCCGAGAAGCGTACAAGGACGCCGGGTCCGCCATTGGCACCATTCGTTGATCCTGTGTCACCTTCGCCGGTGGCACTGGTTTCATACCCGACGATTTCCTTGCCGAAGGTCGTGTGTTCTTCCAGTCCTCTGAAAAGGGCCAGCCGCATCAGCGTCCGGTCGACTTTGAGTGGCTCCTCCTGAATATCACCGCGACCCTTTTTAAACTTCATGTCGAAATCAGGCAGCAGGGCACCTGAAAGGGCATCAAACCGCCTGGGTAGCGAGACCTTGTTATCACCACAAGTTGCCCGCAGGAGATCGAAATGCTCGGGGCTGAGAACGTCGCGGCATGACTTGACACCACGGCCGCTGACGACAAAGCGGTAGCCTTGGACGCGATATGTCATTGACTTGTCACGCTCATATAGCCGGAATGGCAGCGGCGGCGTGGCCTTCAACAGTGAATGGGCAAGAAGGAGCGCCGATGGACCTGTTCCGGAGATAATGATCGGAAGGGTCGTGCTGCTTGAAATGGCCATTATTGCTGTGAGTTGCTGGGGTTGACAATGAAGAGCGATACTGTGCACTTGGAGAATGCTGAGATTGAACAGAACTTTCAGAACGCAATGGAAGATGACGATAAATGTCTGAAGCTATTTTCGTGTGCCAAGAAAGTCTGTCCTTATATGTTACGAACGCAAAGATGGGGTATCTGTTGAGAGGAGTCAATGACGCCAAGTAAGGACGTTGTGGCTTGCATAGGTGTAGAGAGCTGGAAGACTGAGGCTATTCACGTCGGTGTAATTCGGACTTTTGGACTTTGACCCTATCCGAGACACTACTGTTGTGGCTGTTTCAACTAGTGCGGTTTACAGGCGTGGATCCGACTTCATGCAGTCGTTCCAGCACATCGGTCGGTGTTCTCGGTATGCTTCTATGCAGCGAGATGATGATGACCCGCCCGTCAGAAGGATTCTAGGCTTCAGTGTTGTTGACATCACCACAGCAAGAAGTCGTTGGGATTTCTGTTTCATCAATTACTTCCTCACCTTACAGGTTTCCACAAAGCTCGTTGCTTCCAATCAGGCTTAGGTCAAGTACCATGACTGATGTGCTTTAGTCTACCTTCAAGCTCGCTAGTGTGAAGGTCCTAGTCCTAGCGGTTTCTCTTTCTCCGACGGCGGGATTCGCTACAGATCTTGTTCCGGGATGTCATGCTTGTCCTGATAATATTTGGTAGGCGTGTTAACACTTTTTTTTCCTGAGGAGGCTTCGGCAAACAATCGTGTGTATGTTTTTCTGAGTGAGTGGTATATGCGAAGGAGGTACGACTATTTGTTCGGCCCTGCCACATCAAGTCGCGTCTGAAGTCCATAGCACAGCCATTGGAACAAAAGATATCCTTCCTGGTCGATGTAAAAATTACGGCACTGTGATCTGGCAGGAACGCGTTCCCCGTTCCAAATCAAAAACCCCACTTAATCCAAGGGACCAAACATGATATTCTTCATTCAGCTTCGTGCGTATCCCATATTGCATTTAATGTGGAGTTACGAATATGTAGCGCTACTGAGATCTAGCTTTTTTTTCTTTCTTACTGTTGGAAACTTGAACAACACCTAGCTTTGAAGCCTTGTGGCAGCGTTGATCGGATGTCAAATTAAGGATATGTGGGCCCCAACAGCCGCTATTCATCCCAAAATTGTGACAAAGAATCTTGGCAGATCTGATAGATCTTGGCACATCAATCACACATCTTGGCAAATCGATTTCGTCGCATTAGACCATCTTGCCGCTACACATGAACAGACCTCGTGGACTCAGCACAAGTATTCCGCCACAAGTCACTAATGTCTTTGATATCTTTGAATTAGGTATCACCTTGACTGGCGAAAAATGCTGAAAGAAAGTTCAATCGACATTACTACGACAAAATTACGGTTTCTGCGAGGTTTTGAATACTAGATACATCAAATTGCTCCAAGATTACACTGTGTTATCCGCTCGCGGGCGACGGTATGCCTACCATGTAGTTACCATGTAAGCAAAAGACAAAGGAGACCCGTCGATGCTTTAGGTGACCGTGCTGCAAAGAAGGTTGATACCAAGACAGCGAATTGTAACAGTCGCAGTATTAGTGATCGTCGCGCTGACTGTTACACGCGAGGTGACGGCTGGAAGCGTCAACGTAGACGTAACGGCGGGTAGTGTCAAAGTGGACGTAGCGGCAGGGAGCGTCAAAGTAGTTGACCTCGTGATAGCTGGGAGTGTCAATGTCGATGTTGCCGTGACCGCCGGTAGGGTCTGTGTGACTGTGCCAGCGGGCAAAGTCAAGGTCGAAACAGATCCCGACAGGGTTACAGTCATGACTTTTGGAGACTGCGTTTCAGTGGTAGTCGTTGTGACTTGCACAGCGGAGAGGGTCTGTGTAACTGTAGTTCCCAGGCCAGTGACAGTCGTGGTAGAGCCAGGGAGCTGCAATCCTGACACCGTAACTGTTGATGCCTCGCATGACAGGACGCCTCCGGGTGTTGAGGGACTTGGGCTGATGTTGACCACTGCCGAGCTGCTGATCACTGCAGCCGTTGACGTTGGGACCACTGCGGCAATACATGCTAGGTCGTTGAACGCGTACGGACTGGATGGGTCCGGGATGAGATTGTCGACGACAGGGGCGGTGTACAAAAGGCAGTAGCCTGCGCCAAAAGCGAACGAGTAACAGCCCTGTGCTCTCCTGCAAAGACTCGCGCAGCCGCTTGAGGTCACATCGGTGGGGTTCTGGCTGACGTAGAAGGCGACTGGGTTGTTCTTGTCATATCCATTGTTCCCGCAGAGTGCGTCTCTTGCCTGCACAGGTGCATTTGCGTCTCTCCGAATTGCAGTGGGCTTCGCGGCAATACAAGATAAGAGACCTGCCAGAACAAGTGTGGGCCGCATTGTTGCCAGTAGATTTGGTGGGACAGAGTGATCTTCTGGCCTTCAATGTATGAAGCGTAATCGTCAGAACGAATGGGCGTGATCAATTCAAGTGGTTGCAGGACGTATTTGTAGGATCCAGGACTGGCACATACTACGATCATCAACAAAGCCAGCCTCATCGGTCTAGATGAGGCTTCGTGTCATACTGCACGGCCTTACCTGGTTGTTAAATCGCTCTATCTAGGTGCAATGGTAGACTCCGGCATGTTGATTGCCGGGGTAGACCGCTCAAAACCTCTCGTCTCATGAAGACCTCCTTTGTCTTTGAATCGATCTCAACATCAATATTGCCGGCATCCGGAGCATTCTTGGGATCATCCGATCACTGACGTCGATTAGTGGCCGACGGTCATCGTGGACTAAGTATGTGTAGTTTAGTGCTAGGTCAACAAATGGTTGCTAGAGTTGACCATCCGCTAATTTCTAAAGTGTTTTCTTTGTGCAGCGCCGCTAGCCTATCATCTAGATGTATTGTTGATCAAGACTCTAGTTGGCTCTGGACCCGGGATCATCTCATCCGTCCAGCCCCACTTGCGATCTCAACATGTCAATGCCACCGTAAACCGACTTAACATATTTATAATTAATGAGTTTTAACCTTCTGTACCGCAAATTCTCACGTGGCCAACGTATGGCGTTTTGCGATCGATGTCACCACTCGATGTCCCGGGCTGCCAAACGCGGTCTTGATGGCCCAATGACACGAGGTCGGCCATTTACCACCCGGCACCGCAGCACACAGCACAAGAGAAATGAATCGTTGATGGAGATGCTCAGGTGGTGCAAGAGATCTATGAAGTGCTAGATCGTGTCTAAATTAAAGGAGAGGGATTGATATATACAAGAGACAATGCTATTTATTTCTCTCCGATGTGTTCAACCTTGTATCTGGCCAGCTATCGTGTCTTGAACTTCAGCATAATATATACCTTCTTTGCTCAGTACCAGTACTCTCCCGAATATAGACCTAGTAGCTCTGGGACTCCAGTCATTACTGACTCGTCTCCCAGTCCTGCGGGACCCGTCAGCCAATTTGACATGATGTCCTCCCAAACTTTAAGGCTCCTTTCCCGGCCTGTCAGCGAGTGTGCAGTCCAACACTGGATCTTGTGTATTGACTGCGTCCACTTGCTGACGCGGCTTGCATCAGGTGCGATACCCGTGGATAAGAGGAGCTTCCCCACGACCTCGGTAGCGAAGGCGTCGTACTGCGAGGGTAGTGGAGTGCTCCTCGCTGCCAGTTCGTTAAACGCGTCTAAGAAGGCCTTTCTAGGGGGAGCGTTGAGGGCCACTCGCCCTCGTTCACTTTCGACTATGGCCTTTACAAGCCTCGTATAGACCATGTGCTTCCCTGAGAAACCTTGATGCCTCGAGAAGGGATACACCTTGTCCCATAAGGTCGCTCGAGAAATACAGTGATCCAGAATAGATTCAGTCGGCCACTCTGGACTTACAGGTTGGCTCCAGACACATCCCAGCTGGATGAAAGCCTCCGCGGCATATAGTGGTTTATCTCTCCAATAGTGCTGGTACGCCAGCTGGAGGGCATGCTGCAGCGGCGTACCCTGTGTGCCAAAAGGTGCACTGGAAATAGCGATTGCTTCCAAACTTGCGCCTTTTTCCTTGAGGTCGGATGTAATGCCTTTGAACAGCCCCAGAGGAGGCCTTTCACAGGGGTCATACCAAAATGCAGTCCAGGACAATTCATGCAAAGGTGTCCGGTAGTCCCTTAGTTCATCTTGAAATCGGCTCAATTCAGGGTAGCGATCAATCAGAAGTCTCGTGACGGATCTATTTCCTGCGGACATGGATTCGTGTATCAATGACTCCCGGCCCAGACGGGGGTCTAGGCCGCCATCCAGCAGGAGTTTCAAGAGAGCGAGCCTGTTATGTCGCAGAGCCACATGTCCTGCGGTCCGGCAAGGAACGTATTTAATGACATCCAAATCGCAAGGGCTTCTAGAGGTGCATTTATCGTGAATTTTAAAGAGTCTTCCGGGTTTAAACAGATAGTGATACCGGGAGAAACCTTTGCAACATGCTCCCGGTTGAAGTAGGTTCACGTTACATCCGGCCTCGATCAATGCCTTGCAAAGGTCTACATTCCCAAATGCAACGGCCATGAACAGGGGTGGAGGAATGTCACCGTTAAGGCGAACGATCCGCCCTTCATGGCTTTCGTACCCCATGAATCGTGGTAAAAGATCCTTGCCATCGATATAGGATGGTTGATGGACGCTTGCGGCACGAGTAGCCTTGAGTCCAGCTGGTACTCCGTCGGGACCTTTTGCGCACGCCCAGTGTAGAGCTGTGACTTGGGCAACGCACGTCTCGCTCAAAAAGTCAGTGTGCTGGTTCGCTCTGAAGTTCACCATCTCGATCGCAATCCGGTCGCCACATTCCTCACAGAGTGTGGTGTTCAAGCCATGTCGACACAGCTCCTGCGTATCTTCTTTGTTTCTGGGTTGTATTTCATAGGCTGAAGCTTCAGCCAGAGGCTCATCGTCAACCCCAAAATGTTGGCTCAGCCTAGCCTCATAGGTAACCTCGCATTGGAACAAAGCTGGTTGAAGGTAGTACCAGGTCTGTTTGTTGACTCGTGCCAAATTGTAAACCCATTTTGGCCGCGGTAGTGTTTGCGCGATCAGGTATAGAATGTCCACGGATAGTTGTGGCACTCGGTCTGGGCTACAAGGTAAGACCTTAACTCTGGCGCTATAACGGACTGGGATCGAGTTCTGGATAATAGTAACGGCACCCTGCTGCAAATTCATACTTGCTGTTCTTGAATTTGAGGCAGAAGAGGTATCAGCGGTCGCAGTCCGAGAGGCTGTCTGTCTTGCAAGGTGCAGAAATGATCGAAAGTGAAGTCAAAGGAACGACAGGGATCCTTCTGTAGGAAATTTGAAATGCGTACTGGGTAGTCCGAAGCCTTTCGAATTCCTATGCCGGTAGAACAATGCAGACGGCACAAATTCTTTTACAGATTGCGCAGCCTCGGCTGACAAGTTTTATACACGTCAATACACGTCACATGTAGTTGAGTTTCAGCGCTCTTCAGTCTTAGCTCATTCTGCTCCATATGACTTTGATGAGCCCTACCTCCCCGGGTGAAGCAACATGTTCGAATCCCACAAGTCTGCCACTCGGGCATGTCTCTTATAGCCTTGACTGATTGCCCGATGGCAGTGAGACAGGCAGCTCAACTCGTTAGCCAGACTCTCTAACGTAGCGGACAGCGTTTCAACTTGACACATGGAACTAGGGCGCGAGCATTCATTGTGTAATTAACATATGATAAGTTTCAACTTAGAATATAGACAAGAATATGATAGCCGGCTCCACGCCATCGATCAATCGACGTGCAGAGCGACGTCAATTCTTTTGGCTTCTTCGATGGACCTCTCAAGGCCTCTTATTTGTTCCTCAGAGAGGTCGTGCATTTTCTCTCCTATCATGCAGCTCATATCCTGCCTCGTGGCGCCTTTCTGCCACTCGCCGTCGACCATCCACTTGTCAGGGACGGCGTAGTCGTGCTTCATTTCAGGAATCTTTTTGTTCTTGAGCAGGCCACCATTATACCAAATCAGATTGTCATCCTCGTCCACATGAGCGATGACAAAGCTGCACACTTTCTTTGTCAAGGGATCTGGCTGCTCTTCCCCGTCATCCGCCGGATCTTCCGATTCAAGCTGCAGCTCAGTCTCCCAGCCCACAATTGCACCGTAGTGCTTCTCCATCGCATAAGTTGACCCAGCCAATTCGAACCCCATCCACCATGTCTCCTTATCCCCGTATGTGATTTGATACGTGATCTCTTCTCGGACTTCATAAGAATTTTGCCAGCAAATATGAAGAAGTCCCATGAAGACGTCGGTCCGGCTTTTATCCACAACCACTACTCCAGAGTCTCCTTCTTCGGCGAACTCTTGGGTCCAGACGAGTGACGTGTTGAGTTCTCCGCTCGGCCGCTTTATCTGACCGTGCCACCATTTATGCCTGTCAGAGAACGCATGCTGCCAGAGTAATCGGTCTCGGAACAGGAGGGCACCTGTGTGCTGGAAACCTCGGTGGTTGAGGAGAGCCTCTGGCTTCTGCAAGAAAACCGCGTCGGCATCGAGGAGGATCACCTTCTCATACCTGCTCCCCAGTACTGCAAAAGGTTTAATAGCCCACCCTCCTTCCCGGAGCTTGAGTGTCGAGTCGTCGAAAACGGTAAGAATGTCCAAAAAGTCAAGAGCCTGGCCGCTTAACGCCACGAGCTCTGAGAGGAAATGTCTGTTGGGCGCGGACAGGTCCTCGTCACCGGCGTACACGATTTGAATCGGTAGTCTGGAGTTCAACACATTTCGAAGTGAGGCTATGAGGTGGGCTGCGAATCGCACATTATTATTTCCTGCAGGTATGACGATGCCCACCGAGCCGGGCAAGATTGAGGAGCGAAGATGCGATAGTCCACCTGGCGAGGGTGGGTTGGTCGTCGGCGGGCCTTTGAGGAATGGAAATAGCATAAGGGCGGTCTTGTCAACGATCTCAATGAGGGAATTCCTCTGAGGCGGGTCATCGGTTTTGTCTGCTGATACCAACAAGTCTCTGAGCAATCGAGTACGTCGGCCGAGCTCGCCAAAACGCTCTTTGTAAGGAGGGACCAGCGGGAAATCCTCGAAGTATTGAACCAGGTCGGTTGTCAATTTTGGTTCAAAGTTGCTGATGATTGTCGCTGGAGTGTGAATTGAAGGAGATGTGTCCACAAAAGAATTAGATCGAAGGCCGAACAAAGGCTGGTACAGGTAGATGACGCCCAGCAAGAAAACCAGGCCAGTGACACAAAGAGCACCTCGCGGCACATTCGGGTTTCGAGATGCCATCTCCAACCCGGACTCCGGCGATGCTTTTAGAAAGTGAGCTTGAAAGGGAATGGTCAAGTCTCACGATGAAAATGAAAAAGACATATTGTTCCGAATTGGTGTTATTGCTTGTGTGGTGAGGGAAGAAAAACACTCAGGCGAGCTGGTGCCGCCGTTCCATGAGGTAGACCAGCTGAGCTCTACAGAAGGATTCAGTTCGACTGAGTCGCTTCCGTGAAAGACGTACCCCACTGGACCACTCAAAAAAAAAGAAAGCCAACCACACGGGTGATTTCCAACACTCGCCTATTTTTGTCAGGCTTTTTTCGAGTCACAACGCAGGGGTTTGTTGTTGGTGTTTAGTTGCCGATCCTTTTCAGCTCGCGAGTAGTGCGGCGGGTGGAGACAGTCTGCAATTGGCACCAACAGCTAACAACCAACATCGGTTTTGCAGCCAATGAAGCAGAATTGTAAAATCATGAGTGGCGCGAATGAAATGAAAGGAGCGATTTCGGAAAACAAAAATTGTGGAATCAGGCGCCTTTTCTTCATAGGTAAAGAGAAAGCCCGAAGGGAAGCCTCTGTTCCCCCGGGCGAGCCTGAGGGCTTGACAGCAGGCCGCTCGATAAGCACTCGGGTACTTCGGTACCCAGAGGAGCTGAGCGGGATCGAAGGTGAATCCATGGAAAGAGCGCGAGTGGAAGGTATGAAGTGAGGTATCATGAGGAGCATCACGTCATCAGCGGCGCCGATAGGTTCTTTGCCTAGGTGGTCAGCTCTTCGGCCAATTTGCGAGGCCTCACTCAGCACATCACAGCCGGTTAAGCCAAATCGGCCCCCCACCTGTTACAGTGACCAGTCAAAATCTGACGGCATAGCCAGCGGCACAGTCAGGAGGCTTATCTTGGCGGCTTTTTCAGCCGTTGTGTATCTCCGGCACTGATGGAACCAACAACCGACAAAGAATGTTGGCCTGTATATTTATGGATGGTGAGACGGACCGATTTGTGTTCGTGAGCAGCACTGCGACTTCTGTCTTGAGACGCCATCCTCCCGAATAGACCTACAATTTGTCATCGACGGACAACATGTCTCCTCGGTTTTTGCTACAGAAGACCAGCTCCTCCTCCGCGTCATTTCAGCCGCAGTCAAGTAGCAGGGTTTCCTCAAACTTATCATCGTTCCAGAAACCCAGGGATTTTGATATGGACTTATGACAACCGTGGGACACTACGCTTTAGCCTTACAGCGACGTGCTTCAAGTGGAACACGGAGCCAGTATATGCCCGCCCAATATTATTCCCTGTGCGATGTAGAGTTTCATGGCTGGTATCACAACTCCAACATGTCAAGAGTAAAGCATACGCCACTATTGCTGTCGCTTCCTTTTCTTTCCAGATGTCTGTATTCAAGACCGAAACGGTCATGTCTATATCTTGTATGTGCCTTAGGTATTTCGCCTATGAGTCAAGCCGGGGCAATTGATCTTCTTTTGCCATCTCATTCCCTTAAAAGTGCCTTTTTTTATCCTGATAATAGGCAGGCTCATTGGTAACACTGTAAGTGATATGCTTTGTGATGTGGCCCTTCTCTGGCAGTCCAGTGCCATTATCGGGGAAACATCCGACAGACGAAGTTACCAGACTATCTTGTGAAGGACAAGCATTGTGCATGCCTATAACTTGAACAGATTGATCAGCCTTTTGAGGTTGCCGAAGCTGTTGGGGCACCTCAGGCGGCATCTCAAGACTGTCATACGAGGCAGAAAACTGAGTGCATCCCTCTTGTTGACCTCTCCTGCTATCAAAGTCTGCCAAGGATCTTGCTGGGACTGAAATTGGAGATGATAGGTCGTGAGCTGTGCTGATTGTTTTGGTCGTCGCCTTCATGCGTTGTTGAAATCGTCGATAGTACGTATCCGTAGATACCCGTACAGGCTTCTGCTTTGCCTTGCCCTGGTTGAAAAGCTGAGGAAAGGAAGACAGACATGATATTACTACCGCTGTCAAGGTAAGAAAAGAATCAATGTCAGCGAGAACCTTTTGAATTTCATTACTGAGAGTGAGATCTGGAAGTCGCATACCAAGAGAGGCCTGTATCGCAGTCCAAAGCCACAAGAAAGAAGTGTCTTCTCGCCCTGTTCCTCGCCTCGTTACGCTGATGTCTACAGCTCGCACAATCGCAATCACAATTGTAATTAGCGTGAGTGAGAAGATCCCAATGAACACGGCTTTCTTCTCCAATGGAATTCGCACATTCCAAAGGATAAGAATCGGTATCATCATAACTTCACTGTTCAGTCAGCTTCGATACATCTATGCAGTAGTTCGGACCGGAATTGCAACATACTTAGAAAGTCCGAGAAGACATCAAGTGCACAATTCACCTTTAAAGTGGCGGCTGTATAAGTCGGGGGATGGGCCTCCCGCTATCCCCCTGCTTCCGCCACCCCATTTACACCTAAAAATACCAAAAAAAGGCAACATCTATCTTCACCACTATAAAAGCTAGTATTTCACAGATTTAATTCTATATAGTCTATATAATATATAATATAAAAAAAAATTCAAACTCTTTATATATATTATATATATATAGTAAAAAGTACCTTTATATAAATATTAAGGTTTATATATAATTTACTAGTAGTTCTTAACATTTTATAATTTTTTATATTATAAGAAATAAATTAAATATATTTAATTACAATTTTTATATATATTTTAAATAAGATATTTATTAAGTAAATAATATTTAAAAAATATATTAAATACTATAAGAGATATATTTTAAGTATCTTAATTTTACTATAATAAATTTATATAAGGAAATATTAAACTTTTAAATATTTTACGAAATAAAATACTAATAATATATTTAAAGCCATTAGAATAAAATAAAAATTAATTTTAATATAAATATAAATTTAAAAGTTTATTAAATATTTTATATAATTATAAATTTAAGAAAGTTTATAGTATTAAAGATCTATAGTAATCCTTAGTACTTAGAAAATTAAAGCTTAAATATTAAATTATAAAAGGTATAGTATATTATTATTTTTAAAAATATTTTATTCTTCTAAAATCTATTATTATATATTATAATTTAAATTTGTATTAAATTAGTGTATTTTTTAGATGAGTTATAAATCTTTAAAAAGTGGGGTTTTTAGTGGGAAAGGGGTGGCGGGAGTAGGGGGGTGGCGGGAGGCCCATCCCCCGACTTAGTTTGTTGCAGATGCCGAATTGCAATAAGTAACCAAAGTTTCTGCAGGGCCGAGCTCGCAGGTGTATTGAATGTCGCCAACGGAAACAGCGTAACTGACCACGCAAAAGAACAAAACAAGCCACCAAATGTTTTTCTGCCCTTGAACTCTTTGGCCTAACCTTCTGAAGAAGAACAGGAAGGAGAGTTTCACAGCAAATAGCGTTGTGTGAAAGAAGAACTCAGCAGCGAACTGCACCCGAGCAAATGAGGTAAGCTTAGGGAAGAAGTCCGCACCAGGAGTTGTGACGCCTGCACTGATTTCTAAGACGTAATACATGTCATCAGCTATCCATTGCCACAGCGCTGCTGTGACAAGGACGAGAGTCCATGCGAGGATGGCAAGTCCATCATCCAAGAATAACTTCCGCGGCCCTGCCCGAAAGCGCGAGATCAGACGAAGTAGAAGGAAGATCGATGATAGACAGGTTCCCGCCCATACAATGCCCTAAATAAAATGTGATCAGTATTTGGGTTCGCAGAAATTGGACAACTCCAGGTCTCACCAGAAAAGTTCCACGAGCGACACCTGGAGGCTGATGAGCAAACTTAGTGGCTGATGCTGCTTCGTCGGCCCTCCTAATTAGACTTCGCAAGTACATGGTTCTAGCCTTATATATGTTCGCTTAAAACTTTGATTATTCTCTGTTCAGTCTCCAAATTTGCTTCTTGACTTGATCCTAGTGTGCATATCAATTGCACAGACGTTAGATATTTGAAGGTAGTGCTGCAAGACGTCTCGTGAGGTTTGGAATGGGACGGCAGCCAAACTTGAACCCAAAATATGCGCGCACCCATAATTAGTCCAAGTCTGGACGCGAGATAAAACCATCTGCAGCTTGGAGTCGCATTTACGTGGAGACAACTTGGACTTGGTGGTCCTGACCCAGGACCAACAGGAAGCATAGATGAGATGGGTTTTTGGGCACCTCCACTGCAAATGCAACACATCTATAGGCGCCATCACGATCCTGCACTGACTTGACAGTGCGGCTGGTGCATTCCAAATCTCCGCCAGCGGGGCCCGGTGGATCAGCCTGACTTACAATAGCCGCACAAGCATTGCTAGTAGCCGGTGGGAAGCACAGTCGTGTCCGCTGATGCCCCATTTGAAGCATTGGCTCCATAGATCACCAGGTTCTCAAGCGTCTCAACGACCAACAGTGCTATATATGGATCGAGTATTTAAGACCCCACAAGATGCAAGCGAGGAAAGCTGTTGGCTTCGCAGCCGGGAGAATCCCATCCGTGGATATGGCGGCAAAGAAATTTTTGCCAATGGGTACATACCTAGGTATGTACCCATTTCGGTGTTGATTTACTGTGCAACATGAGGGCCTTTTCATACCTACATAATACCCTTTTCGATTTTCTTTGTTTATAATTGTGTTCTTCAAAATTTGAAAGAAGCACGGCTGAATTGATTTGTTGACTGTGTAGACTCTCATCGTGATGGAGTACACGGCACTAGATTCAAAACTCGAACGAAATAGTGACATCTAGAAGTTGTAATACGTCTGCCATCCTCCTTTCACCAGCTGTGATCTGTGCGTTGATTGTCCTTAGACGGAAAGATTTACCGTTCGTTTTCGCTTTCGACCAGCGAAATTATCTCAACCTGCACAAGATTCTTCAGAGATCTTGGCGTAATATGTTTCTGCATATGTTGATCAGCTTGAATATTCTTCAAATACCCTCTGTCATGGAGGAAAACTCAATCTTGGATGATCCATACCTCGCCAGACTGAATGGATTGTAGACCAGCACGACACACTCCCTCAACGTCCTTCAGCTACTACTGACCTTTGCAACTCCCAATATGGCGCCTACTATCCACGGAATTGATGTTATAGATAGAAGCGCCCTTGTGGAATGTGCTGAAGAAGTTCATCGATATTATTTGGGAGCAAACTTCCTGGACGATGTTTTAAGTCTCTGGTCACGACCCAGACTATGTTCCAGGCCTTTGGAGACAAAAACTCCATGAGTGAGCGATAGGATGCGTCGCGGATGGTACAGCACCTTCCTGGGAGATCACTACCGGGATCTGGTTCCTTGAGTGATTCGAGCATTCGCATTTTGGTGCATGGGCTTGGTAGTCCTGGAATGGCGACATGGTCTGGGAGGTGAGAGCTCGACGCGGGGCCTAAGAGAGCTGTTTTCTCAGTGAGCTGGAACTTGCGTCCATACTCCGATCGCGCGTAAAGAACTTTGATCTTATGTTGGGCTCCGTTATGGAATCGCAGCTGTGCCTGTACGTCGCACAGGTCGCCCATACCATTTCATTTCCCAGCGCTTTCTTTTCTGCGTGTCATCATCGATCATGTCAGATGATGCGCGCTTTCGTGTCGTTTCCAACACACCTTCAGTGGCACCTTCAGTGGCAGTCAATAAATTTCTGCACTGACCCGTGGTACCAGTGTATTACGGTGGTATTGTTGTTATCGGAACAAGCTCCCTACCACCAGATTCCTGCGGGGAGGCCGTGATCCAAGGCCGGACGGAGAAATCAACGCCGAGTTGCACGACATCATCCATATCATCTACCACACAGTACACCTTGGCTGTGAATAAAGACGACCCAACACGAAGATTCACGTCGCATGGTGTGGCATTATCTTGGGTTCTAGACATCCCCGGCTCTGTGAGTTTGAAACTGAGACTGGACTTTTCGGGTAGGGATGTGTTCGACGCTGTCTTCAAGCAAATGTGAGCCATATTGACACCAGGCCGCCGCTGCTCGAAGCCGAACCAGAACTCGAGTGGCTCAAGTTGGCGTCCTCGCATCTCCATTCGCTGAAGATACGGCCCGTCAAACTTGTCTATCTTAGCCAGGGAAAATGGTCTCTGCTCCCACCGTCCAGTCTCGTATTGAAGCTTCCAAGCTCTGTGTACTTGGTATGGCAGGAAGGTCTGTGAGTCTCCTGTTGATAGGGCTGTCTGGTACATGAGGGTGAATCGGCTATGGCTGGGTATTGGCCGTTCCAAGGAGACATTAGTCCCACGAGTCCGAAAGAAGTCGTCGTTTGTATTCAGAATGATGGCTTCATAAGATGACGGGTCTTGGTATTTAATCTTGTCGTGGACGCCCAAATGTTGTGAAGTGGCCAGCCTAGAGTAGCAGCCCGATTTCTGGAGGCCTCGGTACCTGTCCTTGATCTCTGACAGCAACAGAACAACTCTCTGATCCTCATTGCAGAATGTTGGCAATTTCTTAGGATTGAGGCGTCGTTCAGTGGTGCGTGCAAGCCAACCGCAGTTCAAAACCGCCCGGAAGACTGGACTGCCATAAGACACTGGATGTGTTTGAGCAAGAGAGCCCATGCCCCGCTCCACCGGTACTCTCATATGCAATCAATCGTTCCAAAATCGTACTAGTGACCTGCACTTTGCCCGACCCCCCTTTTTTGAGGCACCTCTCTTTTTACACATACTTTTGCCTACTATTTAATGAGTATCCCTTTAATTAATTTGGCGCCTATGTTAAAAGAAAGCTGCTTCTTTTCTGATCATTTTGATACTACTTTTGATAGTTCTGGATGTATGTGTGATGTATAGGGTATGTAAATGTGTCATTTTAAAGCATAGAGTGTCTTTTAGCAGATTGGTTAGATTTACACTGTCTTTCCTAGTTAACTTTCTAAAACTTCTAAAGTTTATACCCTCTAAATCACTCCAAAATTAATGTCATTCTTAGTATGCATTTAACCTTAGATTGCCACTCTTCTACGTACCTAATTTTAAAAAGAAATAGAGTTTTGGAATGAGAAAAGAAGTGGCTTTCTTATGATACTAGCTACAAGTTGGTTAGGATTGAATTAATAGACTTGATTTTGGGATGTTTGAAGAAGGGGGGGTGGGCGAAGTGCAGGTTACTAGTATGATTTTGGAACGATTGATTGCATATGAGAGTAGGTGAACTTTTACCCCGTGTGGTGTAATCTGTGCTGGGGGTCCGAGCTCCTCATGGAATGTTACAATGTCGCCGCTTTTCACGAAATTCAGAGGTGAACTTGCGAAAATACTGTCGACTGTCTGGCAGTCTAGTAGACCGTCCTCTGCCGTTCCAGTCCATGCAAAAAGGGAGTGGTCCTCCGTCTTTCTGAAGATCTCCTCCTGCAGCCTCACGAATGCCCGACTTCCCTCGCCGTAGTGCAGTGGCATATATGTGTCAAAGAGTCCCAGGAGACAGTACGCCACGTCCTCGACCTTCTTGCATTGTCTCCCGGCTGCCCACGACATCTTTTGGGCAGCGCTATAATGACGTGGGTCAGAGAATGGGCTTCGCGGGTCGCATCTCAACAACTGCTCCGGGACTCCAGTGATGTTGTGTATAACCTGGCTGTAGGACGATCGAGTACCGAGGCGCTCCCACGCTTTTCCAAAGAATGTGACCTCCTTAGGAGCAATCAGCTCCTGCAGCGTCCAGCCCCTCGTGATCCACCGGCTTGTTCGTAGCCTGCTAGCAAACATATCTCCAACCATGGGATACGGAAAATCTGACAGAAATGCATAGCACTCAGTCGACTGTTCGTACCACCGATACATCGACGTGATGGATTCGTCCAACTCGGCGCTACTAGTCTTATCGATGCAGCATGTGTCCACCCACGCCCACTCCAAACCGTCCTCTTTTGCTTGCTTGCAGGCGAAGAATACCTTTTCCATGCCGGGTTTTGGTCTGATTTCGATATCTTTGGCCTCGATAATCTCACTGTATGGATATTTCGAGACTGATTGCCGCAACCTCACCATGTCTTGAAATGTGACCTCGTCCTCGGGCTCGCCCCAGGTGTGAGACAAAATGGCATACCGGGGAATGCCGCCCTCATAGAATTCCCGGATCTCGTAATTATGAACATTAATCAGATGCATAATTCACCATAAGTTCGAGTTCATCAATGTGTATTCTTTGCTGTCAGAACGGAGATAGTATCTCGTTTCAGGTTTAAATTTAGGATTCCGTGAGTGTCTGGCAATATCGCCACAGGCGGGGATGGCCATGACCCCATCCTGGGGTCATTCAACATCCTCAGAACTCACAATCCCCGGGCTGGAAATATCACCCGTTCATCACGCCACTGAAGCAGAGTAAGCGGCATATAAGTAGACAAGTCTGGTTTCGATGGTCGTAGAACCATGAGATAGTCAGCCTGCATACACCGAGAGATCAAGCAACACGTATGGGCAGTGCAGTCTGACCTGCCTGGTGATTGGATCGGCCAAGGCAGACAGGCTGTCAACGTCATGTGGCACCTTTATTGCTTGCACAAAGTCCTACTTGTGTTTGTATCTAGATCATGATATTTGAGGCATCCTGGATTTTGAGCGAACGACATCAACTCCCGGTCCCCCTCCGTCAAATTCTCACGGCAGATTACCCCCCTACCATAGTTCCTTGAATTCCCGTTCGAAGACTTGCAGTGCCAGCCGAGAATGCCTATCACCCGGAACCATCCGCACCTGGGCAGTCAGCACCAGCTGAGGTTTTTGATGATCTACCTATCTACAAATGGAACTCGACTACCTAGGCTGAGTAAGTGTGCCCCTCTTTGGCGACATACCTAGGTAGCTACAAGCACCCGACATCGCATATTCATGTTATGTTCATGACAATCAATTAGAATAGTTCAAGTAGTTGTTACACTTACAGAACATAGAATTCCAGTAAGCTTCAATTGTCTTTTGTTTTCTAACCCACAGCCTTGTCAGCTGAGGAATGGTGCCGCTGCTGTTATCATTATGACTAGATAACTTTCCTTTTACCTCTCTTCCAGAATGCATCGTAAGCTATTTGCAGCTCCCATTCTCATGTTTTGGAATTATAACGTGCGTGGGTTGCCCACGCCACGGGTGCGTTGCAAGAATTCAGAGGTGCACACATCGACAGTACATATGTAGTCTGCCAGCTGGCACCGTCTCTGCTGCCAG
>JACBFG010000015.1:205923-280392 GCA_013435955.1 Diaporthe sp. HANT25 | reverse complement strand
CCCCCCCCCCCCCACTTGCGACCGACGCCATAGGAAACCTCTTGTGCACACATGTACAAGCCCAGCCACTACACGTGCTTATGGTATCGCTTAGTATTTGGGGCCTGTTGTCATGTCTGAGCAGCCTATTATCCGACTTACCCCTGTACGGGACTTATTCGCCGCCAACAACGGTGCTGCTGTCTTTGACAACTATTCTTCATCTTCCCCCGCGCACTTGAAAGCGCTCAAAGAACACCCGGCATTGTGCCATATCTGTCTCAATCTACACAATGTATCAGCATCTGTCATGCTTGGGATCCGTGGCGGCCTCTGGCACACAGCAGACTCTGCCATCCACAGCCGCCACGAGAAACCGTGGGAGGTTGCTTATGAATTCCACGCGGATTTCGCAGATGTATCCGCCGCCAGCATGGGTAATCCCGGTTGCGAATCATGCCTTTTCCTCAGGGAGGCCATCACAAGGCTCAGGAGGAAGATTGTGGGACCTCTTGAAAAGCCGGGACTGCCTATGGAAGTCTGGGTCGTGTTTCGGCACGATGTGGTCCTCAGAATTGATCTATACCGTCGCAAAGATTCCGAGACGAATAGCTCCCACCAAAAAGAAGTCGTTGCGTCCCCTGAAGATGACGATTTTTTGTTCGGCAGCTTGGATCTCCTCGGCGGACTCGATGATGCAGATCACATCCAGGATGTAGGTAAAGTCGAGGATTTGCTTGATAAGTTCGAGATATACACACTGCCCGGTGAGTCAAGAGCTTCAGGTACAACATCGGAATTGGATAAGCTCAATCAAGCTCATTGGCACCACAGGCGCGCCTTGCCCTTGGCCATCGATCGGTAGTTCCATGGCTGCACACTTCCCGAGCACGGATCAACACTGCTGGAAAGGCGGAAACGCCAGACACGTTCTGCCGGACCCGAGTTCAGACTCCTGCTTTGAGACTATCAAGCAATGGATCTTCAATTGCAGGAAGGAACACCAGGACTGTATCGAAGCGGAATCGAGAATTCAACATCGCCTTCCAAAACGTGTAATTGATGTCGGCCCAGCAGACAACAGCAAGATACGCCTACTCGAGCATGAGGGGGAGATGGGACCCCTTTGCTCTGAAGAGACGGGATATGTTGCGTTATCACATTGCTGGGGCCCGAAATGGACCTGGCCGATTCGATGCGTCAGAGCGACGTTGAGCCAGTTCAAAGACAACATTCCATTCGAGCTTTTGTCCAACACGTTCAAAGACGCCATTGTGATTACACGACGGCTCGGCTTAAGGTATATTTGGATTGACTCCTTGTGTATTGTCCAGGATGACAGTCGGGACTGGGAAATACAAGCCGCTCAAATGGCATCCATTTATGACGGCGCGTACCTCACCATCGCAGCCACTGGTTCGGAGAGCGGCAGAGCTGGTTGCCTAGGAACGAGGAATCTTGGTCCTGAACTGATATCCTGTCAGTCATTCCAGGGCCGTCCTTGCGAAGTCTACGGAAGAAGAGCCATCGACCATTCGATATTCGGTGTCACTGGTGACGACATGATATCAAGTGGGGGCAATGTACCACGAGAATGGTCCTGGGATTATCCCCTGACTGACCGTGCATGGTGTTTCCAGGAGCGGCTCCTGTCTACACGAATATTGCACTACACTAAATCGGAGATGGTCTTCGATTGCTTGACAGGCATGCAATGCGAATGCGGGCAACTCGAGGACCATGTTGGCGACCCGCTGCTTTTTCCGCGTCGCATTATCAAACTAGGTGCCGAATTCATCCATCAAGATAGCCAGCAAGGTAAATCTTGGATTAATCCTGCGGATTTCTATCGGCTCCAGCGTCTCCGGCGGTGGTATGAAGTTCCGAATTTCAATCTGTACCACCAACTCTGGCACGAGCTCGTCGTGCAATTCTCTCAGAAGCAGATCACATTCCGGTCTGATGCCCTTCCAGCCGTGGCCGGTTTGGCAAACAAATGGCCAAAGGACGTCACAGGGAGGTATTTCGCGGGCCTGTGGGAGAAACAGCTCCTACAGGGTATGCGCTGGAAAGTAGCGGAGAACACCAGGCTATTGATTGCTGAGCAAATTCAGGAGAAGCGTCTCTTTCAAAATACCAAGATGGACGAAGAGTACGTGGCCCCCAGTTGGAGCTGGGCCAGCGCCAAAAGGCCTGTCACCTGGGGCTATGGGCGCTTTGACGATCTTGAATACTTTGTTCAGGTTGATTACAAGCGCAGCCGCTGTCACACAAATGGGCCAGATGAATTCGGTAGGGTAGACTCTGGGTACATCTTCCTCACCGGTCGCGTCACGACGGTCTCCTTCACACTGCGTGGAGACCCTTACGAACCGTGGATTGATGCAAAGCATGATGCAAAAAGCTTTTGCTGGGACCTAGGCAGGGTTGATGACGAGCGGCGTCTGCACGCATGGTCGGAGAAACAGCTCGTATGTCTGCGATTCAGTGCGCCCATGAGTACTAGCGAAGTTGCCGGGGAAGGGAGAGACTGCTGTCTAGTACTCGGCCCGCCCAACCCCCGAAATCTCGAGAGACAGCCTGAAGAAGTTCGGAAATTCAAAAACGTTTACGAGCGAGTGGGGATCCTGATGGGCTACCGAACAGCTGACTGGCACCATGATGAAAAGTCGGAAGAGATGTCCATGTACATTATCTGACATATCCATATCTTTTCCCTACATATAATCATCAGAATAGTATATCTACAGTCTTTTGCTGATGTGACATCTCGGTATTCTTGTAAGAAAAGGTGAACAGTCCCCGAGCCATGCATTGAATCAGTATTACAATTTTAAGCGCTTCAACAGGACTTACTGACTAGTTGCTTGGCGCGTCATTCATATGCATGTGATATTATTTTGTTTAAATTTGTAATAATTTACGTTTGGTCTCATTACCTCTAGCTGCACAAAAGCGCCCACTACAGAGCTTGATCTTGATTTGCCCTCTCCCTTGGGATACGACCTCGGGTATTTACTCACTCAACAACGTAAGTATGGATCACAAAAAGGGCCTGGTGTTTAGAACGATTTGCACCCTCAGTAATTGCAGACTGTCACAGTGCCAGCTCGCCGGTGGAGGTAGGCCTATTTGCGTGTGAGCAGTTTTTTCGTAATTCGCGTGCGGGCCGAAGCGACAGGCCACCGGCTTCCGCTTCGACGAAACAACCGCAAAGCAGACAAAGAGATCTAGCAATGGCATGTGTCACTGGCTAGTTGAGGCCCAAACTGGCATGATCTTCGCACTTATCGCGATGCTGTTGTTGATCAGTGGGTATGTCTCACAAAGGAATCAGACCATTTCGAGGGTATCCGGCTGTTGAGACGTCACAGATAGTTTGGAGTGGACAAGTAAAGCTCTCGAAGTTTTCTTTGTGTGATGGATATTGACAGGCCGTGTGTAGAGTACTAGACTCTCATCGAGCTTAAGGCGTGAGAACATAGGTAGGAGCTGGCGAGATAGCTTCAGTGACCTATGCCAGATTAGTTGGAATTGGTCGACTTTGACGTAAAATGCTGCTCACGGCCTCTTCCGTCTTGGCTAGAAAGTTATAAGATAAGACGTTCTATGACTTAAGGAGTGAAGTTACAAGTACGCTTTACTCCCGAGAAAAGTTCTGTTTACTCAAGCTGTTACCTCCAACACCTCTTGACGAATTACACCAAGATGCTGACGGAAATTTTGTATCTATGGGCCTGCCTGGCCTCTTCAGTGATAGCGAGCCCGGTCTCAGAATCACATCTCAATACCCGAGCGAGCACCACCTATACGGTCGGATTTGATGATCTCACCGCTGCGAATCTCCTTACAAACGTCGCGAATGCGCCAGAGATCGGCTCGTATAATGGCCTCCGATGGCAAGGTTTCTGTACGCACTACCACCAAACGAGTACTAAAAACGCAACCTTTCTGACTATTGTAATCCCCAGATACCATCCAGCCCGGGCTGTTCGCCGGCTTCCTGAACATCGGCGGGCTCCTGCCCAACAGCGGCACCAACGGCGCAGGCTACGACACCCTCGGGTCGCTCGACACGAACACCGGGCAAATCACGCGCGTCATCACGGTCGAGAGCCGCAGCTTCTTCCCCGTCAGGACGTCCACCATGGACCTGCACTCCTTTTGGTGGGGGTGCCAGTTCGGCCTGAAGCAGTACGTCCTGACGGCGCCGGCCGCGTGTAACCTCACCATCATCGGCTCGTATGCCTTTCAGGAAAAGGCGAGGACGACGATCCGCTTCCAGCCGATCCTCATAGACCTGCTCATGAACATGAAGCTGGTGCAGCTGGGGGACCAGTTCAAGGGGCTGGACACCCTGACCTTCATTACGGAGTATGATGTCGGGCTCGTTGGCGCGACTTCTTTTGATGATTTCACTTACACTATAAATCGATGAATGGACTTTTGATACTTGTAGTTGAGAACATCCACTCACTCCATACTTGAGTAGTTACCAATGCAGGTTGAAATCAGAGGCACTCGTTTCCACAGCCCGAAATATTAAGCCTACCGTGAAATATCAAGACAAGTTTTATTTATCCGGATCGAGCATTACAGTAACGGCAATGGAGACGCAGATCGTACATTGTGCCAGAGACCATGATGGGGAATTGTCTTCCACAGCACCGGATCGAACGAGCAACATCAAGCCCAGCAACGAACACGATCCCAATAAAGACTGCAGTCAAGAAGAAGGTTTTTGACACAATGAAAAGACTATGAGAATCAAATCGGAAGCAAGAGCGGTATTACCCTTCCTCTACCTCCTCAGGAGTGCGCCGCATTTAATGATGCCCTTGTACTCAACAGCGCTCAATGTGCTCTTGTTAACCATTAGCAAGGAGCAAAGACTAGCCACATGAAATTCTTCAGTGAACGATTATTGACATTTCTCTGTCTATTGAGAGCGAGAAATTGCAGTGACAAATGACTTGTTTGTCGCCTTCAAGGAAACCCACCGTCAATGTTCGCTACGACGCTGTGGTCCCGAGCGCCGAGCGCCGAAGACATAGAAGACGGCGCTCCGCGTACGGAACGGCCTCTCCGGCGCAACGAACGACGACGACGACCGCCAAAATGGTCGAAGTCGTTCCTCGATCACTGTCACGATCTGTTCAACTGCCAGAACAAGAAGTAGACACTTGAGGCAGGTCCTACTGCCCAGGTGTCCTCAGGCACAGATGGCAATGTCAGCCTGTCCTCAGGATCTGCCTCCGTATTTCTTCTCGTGATTAAACCTGACTGTATTTCAATGCGTACTGCAACGCCACGCATCGAAGTTTCACCCATCCAGAATCGACCTATATCACTTGGGCCAGCAGGCAGCACGAACGCACAGCCCTGACAGCGAAGGGCCATCCGCGCCCGCACTGCAACTGCATGGCATCCTCCGCAAGATTACCTCGGCGCAAGGCACGATGGAATTTCCCAGGGGATGGATTGGAAAAAGGAATATTATGCATCTCACTTACCATCCAACTGAGAAAACAGAAAGAAAAGTCCAAAGCCCGGCCCCCCAGCCCGACTGTAGCCGCCCAGCCTCAACCCGGACCGGTACCCCTGACGGGCAGAAAAAACCACGCTGCAGAGCCGCCTCAATGGCCTTGCTCCACGCGGACCCACAACCAGAGGTGGGTACACACCGCCCTCCAACCGACTAACAAAGATGCAAATATGCACCGGACCGAGTACAGCGTTCTCGGTGTGGCGCGGGCAGACTACACCATACTCGCGCTCCCAAATGGAGAAGGTCGTGTACTCGTAAAAGCCTAGACGGTGAGAAAAAAGGAAGAAACCATCACCTTGGGGGACCCACATTGTGCGTTCCAGAACATGTCAGAATAAGCCCTCGGCGCCAGGCCGCCTTGGAAAAGAACAGGCCAGTTACGTGTAGGAGTAGGAGGCGGGTCCCGCGATGCGCCGCCCATTTCATCCTAACGTCACACCGGGCCATTTTGTCACCATCGTGGGTGTGAGTGTGTGTGGGTTTGTGTGGGTGTTTATGTGCATGCCTATGTTTTGGATGCGCGCCTGATCTCAAGGGCGGTGCACGGGGTTGCAGGTGCCCAGGAGGTTTAGGCGGTAAGGGAAGCTTGAACGACAGATAGTCACCTGATTCCTGTGCTGTCTGGCGCCGTTTTACCCCATGGGCCGGGCATCGCATATTCATCGATCCGCCCTCTCCGCATTTCGCGGGTGGCCCTGTGTCTTCCGGGGCAGGGCACGGGGAAAGGAGCGCCTTGATTTTGACCGTGAAGCCCTCAGGTGATTGATATCACGGGGTCTCTCGTGAAATGACGACCAGCTTGTCGTCGTGGGATAGGGGAGCCTCCTTCGGCCGGCTCCGAAAGATCATCCGTCGTTCCTTTCTCCCGTCAAGCCGCATGCGGCTCTCGTCGGCAGCCGGATCGCCAGGCGTTCGAGAAGTGCGGCGTGTCAGGCCCTCTCCCGGCGCTTGACACCTGGCTGGCCTGTGCTTCGCTCAATTATGCGACGGCGGAATGGTCTCGTACCTGACGATCGATGAATCGGATCGAAACATGGGAGCTCCCGCTGTTCTGGATTTCTGGGAATTTCCCAAGTCGCGGGCCCCACGATGCTGTTTACGGCATCTGTACGCGGGATTGTACGTAATAGACCCATGACATGTGAAAAAACACGGCAAAAAAAACTCTGTTAATGGCCTCAGTACATATAGTTTCGAAGAGAAAGAACACTGGTATCCACTTGGACCAGACAGAAATAGGCCGACAATGATGCCGTGAAAAGCTGAATTGGTTTCAGTGACGACTTATCGAATAATCATCAAGTAGGTATTCCAATGTTCAGTAGTGCACGATGCCTGAAAGGCCCTGGGAAGCTTGCCGATTGGACGCTAGAAACAAAGGCATCAACATTTCGAAGGTGCCAAGTGTTGCCACGAGGCCCGACTCGAAGTTCTAGTGGCCGGATTATCTCTTGCCCTGGCATCTCGAAGTATGAATCACATACCGGGGCAAGGAAAGCTCAGGTCTTGCGCTGCAGAGGCAAAGGAAAGCTTGAATTAGAGCCTGACACTCGTGGCCGGCTTGCGCGATGGCGGTGGTGTGAAACGTGCTGTGCTGAGGGACGTCTTATTCGGCGGGAGGGAGACGGCTATTATGTAAAATCAATGCAGGCGATGCGGCGGAAGCCCATCACATCATCTATGCGCGCCTGCGAGCTGCAAATCGAAACATATCTGATGATAATTGCTTCTCCTCGGGCAATTAGCTGAACCTCAATACCACACAAAAGCCATCGTGCGCGAGAACTCGCTGGGAATGACCGATTGATGAAACTCAGAAGCTACGGCACATCCAACGTGATGGTGGCATGACGTCCTCTGGCTGAATGCGGAGAAGAGTGGAGGCCCAGAGTTCCCCGGATTTTGATCTTGCTTCTGCAAGAACGGCCTGGAGAGGCTGGCGCAGCTGCAAGTAGCAAGTAGCAAGCGCGAAAGTTATTGCGCGGCCGGACTGGGTGTTCCGCGCCAGTGTGTGGTGGTCCGGCGCTACTCCGTGCGGCGTGGTATTCGCCCAGACAGGTGACAACGGTCTCCGAATGCGGCTCCGCGGAGATGGTCAGATCTTACTTTGTAGTCTGACTACCCGTCGTCATGGTAATAGTGGCATGTCTGTGTGACACGGGAACAACCCCAAATCATGGCCAGGGCAGGGCAACAAGAATGCGGGGAGAGCACCGCGGCGAATGAGTGGGCAACTGCAGGAAGATCAAATCGATGGGCGCCGCGTGACACAAAAGTGGCTTGCAGGGCGAGTTGCCATTGATCGTCTCGAAAGCTTCAAGATGGCCAAGTGATGTGATGGCGTCCGGGGTAGCGAGTCACTAGCGACCCATGCTCATAAGGTGGTGGTGAGAGGGCCTGCCCGAGACCAGCGGACATCCGGGGAGACAACATCTATGTGGTGAATCCGGCAGCTGGCCCATGAGCTGGACCAGCACAAGAGCTCAACCAGAAACTTTTGCAGTAACAACGCAAGCGGCCTATGTGCTTGGTGAGTTTACTATCCTCTGCAGGCTGAAGCCAGCTGTCCCAGCTATCTGGGACGCCTCCTAGATCTGGGTTCCTGCTTCCAGCGAGGCATCGGCATGGACATTGATATTGACATTGACGAAAAGAGACTTCTGGGCTAAGCGTGCATGTGAATGACGAAAGGGTTTGCCAAGAACTCGCAGGCGTGGTCAAACAAATTCTCCTTGGAATCGGGTCTGAGTTTCACTGATGCATTGGTACCGTCTGGTCTGACGGGAATTTAGACCCCCGTGACGTTTGCGGTAAAAGAACCAGACCGAAGGTAGAGGTAGGGATGTGCTGGATGGGAGTGGATGGCGAACTGAGAAAAATTCTGCTGGACTCAGTAGTACATAGTCTAGCAACGAGTACATGCGACGGCTGACTGTGCTGTGGAGCATCCGGAACGGTGCTCCAGGGGAGCAGACAACGGCTTTTTCTTCAGGTCGCAGCCAATGGAGTGGCGGGCCTTGCGCCATGTGACGGAATTGAGCGACGGTAGTTCGTGAAGGCGTGCAGAAATTGCGAGCTCTGTTGGTCTGGTGGTGCTTGGGCCCTGGCAAGGCAAGGCAAAAAGGATGGAAAATTTCTGCCCAGGGTTCCAAGTCCCGTCCAACAACAAGGACTGGAAGGACCGCTTCAAGCCGAAACGGGGCGCCCTTCGGGGGGGAGGGCTCCATAGCCCAGACAGCACCCAATCCTGCCAGTCCAGTGCCAATGAATCGTGGGTGGGTTCATCGATGGAAGTTGGACTCCCGGTGGATTTGCACCGGCCCCGTACCCATGATGGTGGAAGCCGGCTGCTGGATGGCGTGTGAAAACTCAAATGCGCGACGGAGTTGGGGCCTCCTCCAAAATGTGAGAGAAAAGGCTCTGACGGATGACTCAGGGGGTCCAACCTTGTACAAAGTACGTACTACAAGTACAACTGTGCCGTGCCCAGCCCATTGGACCCATTTTATGTCGATTTGTCCAAGCTTTGAGGAAGGAGAAGAAGCATGGAAGAGGGCGGCTCAGAAGATGACGAGTGCAAGTGGGATGGATCTGATCAGAATCTCGCAAAGACCGACTTGACTGATGACAGGTAATGAAAGATAGAGTCTGCAAGTAACAAAGGTCAGGAAGGACGTCTAGATTGAGTGGCTTGACAGCTGGATCGCCTGTTATTCGATGTTGCCAAGAATAGAAATCGATCTGGCTCTGATCTCACTATGCGGCGATTTGACGTTCGAGAAGGGAGAGAAGGCGCAACAGCCCAAAATTTTGGTAGCCACGCAGCCCACGGTAGTCAGATCCCGAAAGCGGATGGAGGGGCAGACAGGGCAGAGCAGACAGGGCAGACTGAGGGGTTGATTGACGTCCCAAAAAATTGACCGATGACTGACTGACTGCCTGACTGCCTGATTGATTGACATGAAGAGGCTCTGCGCCATGCCCAGCCTGCCTTACCTGCCTGACCTTGTTCAACCTTCTTCCCAGCTGATGATCGTCCTGTCAGCCTGGGCTGTGGTGGGGCACTTGCTTTTTTGCTCAAGGCGAGGAAGGCCAAGGTAGCACAGTAAAGTTATTATTACTCGATCTTGTGTTGCTCAAATGCGCGTGCAGGCAAGAACTGCTGGCCCCTCCTCATGTCTCTCCTGCCTCCTGCCTCCTGCCGCCCCCACCTGCGTATCGTGCGTCGTGCCTCCTGGGCCACGTCCTCACAGGGCTGGAACCGGAAGTGGAAATGGAGACTGGAGACTGGAAACTGGAACCTAGGACTCAAAGTTGACGGCTGGGCCCAGATGGAGAGAAAGAGAAGAATGGGGCCATGAGAAAGAGGGGTCCCTTTTCGCGGAGGCAGTCACCCTGACGATACCTTGACGATGTATCTACCGTACCCATGCACGTACCTCCTCCTGCCTGGTGATCACTCAAATCCCTCACTGATGATGACAATGTCGTGATGGCTTCAGTGATGCGAGCGTATGCAGCTGCAGCATTAACGTATTTGTAGTAAGCACACAAGGCGTTCACAAAGACGGTGATTCCGTTTCCAAATTTGTGGAACATACCAACTTTCCAGCTGTCCGAGCACAGCGTTCAGCACGCAGCGGCAAGGGCGAGGCGAACCCGAAATGAAGGTCCTCTCCCCTGAGGCTATGAGGCCATCGTCACTTCCCAAAACAACCATAAAGTCCACAAGTCCCAAACCTCTAATTCACGCATTTTGCATTTCAAGATCTATCTCGGCCCTTCGCCCCCTGACGGTTATGTGCGAGTTATTCTTGACAGACCAGACCAGACCAGGCCACGAAAGCACTTGGACAATTTGTCTCGAGCATGATAATAATACAAATTGATCCCGTCCATCCAGCAAGGCAGGCAGGCTGGCAGACCATCGTCTGAGAACCTTCGTGAGCAAGTGTGTGGCAGGTACGTACTGCATGTAGACTACATGGAAAACCTGGATGGCCAAGTAGTCGATCGCCGATTTGTGGCCGTGATGGTACCTTCCAGACCCGTACCGTGAGGCCCTACGTACCTGGGTAGCGTAGGGCCAGTTACGTACCAGAGGCAGCGCACGGGAGGAGTCATCCCAAAGCTGTCGGCCAGTGGCCTGATGCGCCCGAGGTGTCGGCTACAGGTGCCCTGGTACCACTCTGTTTCTCGCTGGCGTTGGCGCTGTGACGGGTAAAAGAACAGGGGCGGCCAGGGACTTCCAGCGCCTGGCCCAGGAACCCCCCTGATGCAATGTGTCATTCATTACTTGATGGAAACGGCCCCAGGACGAACCTCTTCTTTCAAAAGGAACGGCCTCTGGCACGAGGCTCGCTTGCAGAGTGTGGGTGCTCACGATGATTATTTGATGTTGACAGGAATTTTTCTGTTTTCTATTTTTCAATAAAAGATCCAGAGGCTGCACCTTGAGCCGGACAATTTCTGCGTCTGTCTCTCTGCTCTGGACTTATATTATACCACACCCACACTATTCGTCTGTCACCTATCACCTGGACAGGCCATATCACCTTACCTTTCCCAGCACAGCACATCACAGTACAGCACTGCTGCAGCCCAAGAGATACCCCTCCATCTCCCCAGCCAGTCACCCGGAAATAACCAGCAGCAGAGCAAGCAAGCATCGACGACTTACACGACTTGGGCAACATCACGCCACTGCAGGCCAACCCAAAGAATCACATACACCCTCACCCTCACGAATACCAGCATCGCAACCTATTGCCCACCAAAGGGAGGAACATTGTGCCCGACCAGAATTTTTCGAAACGTCAAAGCAAACGGCAGAGGAGAAAGCCGAGCTGCAAGCGTTTGTCTGTGTCGAGCCTGCCCAGTTCTGTGCGCATTTGCACTTTGCACCTGCCCCTTGCACCATCCCAGCCTACGCCCGATTCAGCGGGGGATCCGACTATCGGCCAGCAGCGGGAAGCACAAGGGCGCCAGTCAGCCAGTCAGCCGACCACAGCACATCGACTCATCCTTCCACTATCGCCAGATCCGGTAGTGGGACTGGGCTCACCGACCACCGACGCTCGAGTACCCTAAGTTCCGTTTTTGGGGCCGAATTCTTGGGGGCGACAGCACGAGAACAATAAAAATAGCCAAGCAACACGAGCGCACTCAAGTTGCCTCGTCTCCTATTCCACCTTCTGGACCCTGATCTCGTCATATCGACGTCGGACAACAAAAGACGCCACCCCCAATACTTTTTTTTTATTTCTTATTATTATAGTCACTACCGCCACCAAGAACAAGAACCAAGGCAAGGAAGGCATTGCACTGCACACGGAGCGAGTCAAGTAGTGCACGATTTTGAGAGAGCGCCTACATCACAGCTCGCTACTGCCGCATCGGGCATCCCACTTATACGCGCCAGACCGGCAGGGGGGGAATCATCCGGTCGTGGCATCCCACCACCACCCACCAGAAAAGATGCCGCACCGCGTAGCAAACTTCTTCCGCAACTCCACCACAACCCTTGAGCACCAGGTCACAGCAATCAAGAAGAACACAATTAGGAGCAGAACAAAGTCCCCACACAGGACAAACAGCGGCCTCTCAGACCGCGAGCCCAGGAGCCAGGAGAGGGTCGTCTCCACATACGCATCATCAATAGAAGACGACATGGACAGCTCACGAGAACACACTCCCGCACCCACTTCAAGGCGGCCTGCAGAAACACCACGGCTGTGGTCAAAGGAGACACACCACGACCACAACAAGGACAAGGAGCACCACAGGTTATCTTTCCCCGGCCTGCACGCACTGCACCTCGGCCGCTCGAGTAAGGACGTCCACTCAAATCCCCACGCGAGTCTGACCTGGAAGATCGAGTCACCCCCAATAATCTTCCATGGCGACGCCGAGACCAGCACCGGCGCCCTGGTCTCGGGCCAGCTGTTCCTCGAGATCAAGGACGAGTCCTACGATATTGAGAGCTTCAAGGCTACGCTACACATCCACGTCACCCAGAAGAAGCCCTTCACTGTGCACTGCGGCGAGTGCGCCAACCAGCACACCCTGATCAAGGAATGGGTCCTCCTGCCGCACGCCATGCCCCTCAAGCAGGGCACTCACCAGTTCCCCTTCTCGGTGCTGCTGGACGGCCACCTCCCAGCCACCATGGACAACCCCATCGCTAGCATCGCCTACGAGTTCAAGGCCGAGGCCCTCCCCGCCGGGCCCAACCAGCACCCTATCAAGCTGGAGAAGCTCTTCGACGTCAAGCGCTCACTCCCTCCGCCAGAGCTTCCTCACCACTCTGTCCGCGTCTTCCCGCCAACCAACGTCAAGGCCAGCGTGCACTACCAGCAGGTCATCCACCCCATCGGCACAAACACCCTCTCCATGCGCCTCGACGGTATTGCAAAGGTCAACTCGGCCACCAACACTATCGAGTACTGGAAGCTCAAGAAGCTCACATGGCGCCTCGAGGAGACCATGAAGACAGTTGCACCCGCCTGCGAGAAGCACATGCCCAAGATCGAGGGCGCCACCGAGGAGCAGCAGGAGCAGATGCGCAAGAGGGGCGTCGCCCGCACCGAGACCCGCACCATCGGCGAGAAGACCCTCTTCTCCGGATGGAAGTCCAACTACGCCGGCCCCACCGACTCGAGCGTCGAGCTGGAGCTCGAGTACAACCTTAGCAAGCACGCCAAGTACAGCTGCGACCTCAAGGCGCGCGACGGCACCGAGGTCGGCCACCAGCTGATGCTCGAGATGGTCGTGTCTCAGGAGTGTGCACCCGTCGGCAAGCCCAGCCTGGTCACCCAGACCGGCGTCGGCCGCATCCTGCGCATGCACTTCGGCACCGTCCTCACCGAGCGCGGCGGCATCGGCATCTCCTGGGACAACGAGGCGCCCCCAATCTACCAGGACGTCCCGCCTAGCCCACCCGCTTACTCGGACGAGCCCAACTTCCCAGCCCCTCCGGCCGACTTCGAGGAGGTCTTTGAGACCCTCGACGGCCACCGGCCACTGGCGGGCGCCCTGGGCGGACCGAGCGGGACTGCGAGCGCGAGCGGAAGTGGGCATGCTAGTGCCAGGAGTAGTAGGAGGAACAGCGCCGAGGGTCATCGGTGATTCTTCTTTCTTGGTTTTTCCTCTCCATTGAACTGGTCACTTAAAGGGCATAGCGATTTTTTTGCCTTACTTTTATGAGTCCATGAGCGCGGAAATGGCATGGCATAGCATTGTGACGAAGGTCAAAGTCTGGGACTCTTCTCTCTCGAACTGTATACACCCTTCACCTGGATATCGGTGTTCACTTTTTTTTTACTTTTCATTTTTTCAACGGAAACTGGGATTGGTCTGATACCCCCTATGTGCAAGACGCACATTCAACATGGTTTTTAGAATGCAGCAGATTAGTAATGTCTTTTTCTTTCATCGTTGACTTTGGTTGTTATCCCGCATCTATGGGATCCGAGATTAGAGCTATGAGCGTCTGAATATGAAAACTGGAGATTGATGACGGTGTATATATCGAACTTGACGTGCAATGTGTTTGATGTGATGATATGTGATGACGGTTTATTGGTTTACTGCTGGAACGAAGGACTTGAGTTGTTCAGACAATTAGGCAATGTCCTAAGAGTCGAAAGCGGAAATCCAAGACAAAGTATGGAGACAACTCTCTCGTGCGTGAATGACAACTCGTGTATGTCTTCTCTGCATCCTCGCTCAGATCCGTGTATTTCTTCCTTTTGTTTCTCCTCTCTCTAGCACTCATAAATGTCCCCTGGCTATCTTGGTGGGCTCTGATGTATACTCAGGCACAGGTATTCTCTTCTCAGAGGCCTGGACCTGTTGCCGAGCGCGTGGGCCGCAGCCTCACAGAATAGTAATCGTGCTCGTGGTGAATCCAACCGTGTGGCTGGCAAGTGGCTCGTCACATGGCATCTCACAAAACCCAATCCTCTCATACTTTTGCGGATCACGAGGTGACTTTCCTAGAACGAGGTAATAATCGTGGGCGACATCACCAGGCTGGCTTTCCTCCTTGTCCTTGGCCCATCTGCCGAGGTGTAGCACCCACACGGATGCCTGAGCGAGCTCGAGGTGCATTCCCTCGTTTGCTCGGCCGGGCTCGAAAACATGGAGATACGTATCATCGTCTCCGGGGATCTCTCCAGAGGGTTGCGGTGATCTATATCGCCGCACTGATCTCCCGTTACCATCGCCACCCTGTGCGGCGTAGCTGAACACGGTCACGGCACAATCTAATCCGAGGTGCAGACTTATTTTCCGATCATCCGAGTAGAATTTGAAGAACGTGTGGCCAGGTTCCATGAACCCTCGTACCATCGGCCCTTGAATTGTTACCCAGGCGTCGCTCACTCTCCCAAAAGGGTTGTGACCAGGCACCACAGCTACTGCATCGGAAACGGAACAGCATGGGATGAAGCACCGCTGCTGACGGTAATAACCGAACCAGAACCACACCCTATCGTCGATCGAAGCCCACGAGAACGAAGGCGCCCTGTACTCGGTGGGGAGCGGGGCAACCGTCGACGCCTCGTCGAGCCACGGCATCCGCGCCCACCCGAGTTCCTGGATGATATTGTCCTCCCACAGCCCGGCCACGTACCGCGAACCCATCCGGTCCCCGAACCTGCTGGCGAGGCCCGAGAGGGCAGGAAGTTTGTCGCCGGCCTGCGTCAGCCTGCGGCAGCTGTACTCGCTGACCGCCTTGAGCCACACGTCCTGGAGCGCGAGGAGCTGGCTGCTACTTATCCTGCCGGTCATGTTGTCTTTCTCTTCGCCCTGCTGCTGCTGCGTGTCATCGTCGCCGCCGCAGTACGACATCCACAAGGGGTGGCAGCCGAAAGCCGGTATGGCGGCCAATCCGCACTCGCAGGCGACCTTTGTCTTGCACACCCACTGCAGCTCGTCCGCCGAGAATATGAGATACCGCCTCGACATGTGCTGCTCCTGGAAAGCCCATGCTCGCTTGGCCAGCGGGTCCGCATTACATATTTCTAGGTTGTGAAATCCTGTCTGGGGGATTGCGCGGGCTCCGATGGAGATGTTTGTGCCGTATCGGTCGGGGAGTCTCATATGGTATGTTTGTCGTTGTTTCCGGTCTTTCAGAAAGCCCTGTGTCGCGGAAAAGGACGAGGATGCCGCGATCACCAGATGTGCTTTCTCGTAGATGGCTGACATCTGCTCAGACTGCCTCTCCCAATCCTCAACACTGTCTTGTATGATGCAGAGCGCGTCGACCCAGAGGTATTGAATACCCAGTGAGCGGGTGACGTGGATCGCGTCGGCAAGTGTCTGGGGCAATTGGGAGAGCCACACCAACCCGGATCTCATATCTTCGATGTTCGTGGAGGTCAGCTTGAGCGGCTGATCGGTCCCCCAGCAGTAGCTGAGGGCTGTGTACTGTCCGATCGTGTTTTCTTGCGTCTCATAGAGTCGCAGTCGCTGGTCACCAATGTTCCCAACTTCAATCACTCGAGTCGGCAGGATGGATGCTCCGGACCCGCACATATCATGATGCTGGACGCACTCCTGGAGACAATCTTGCGCAAAGGTCTGCGCTGATTCTGACCAAGCACTTTCGGAGATTTCTGCTTTCACCCGTATGGATCCGAATGCCGATTTCCCCTCCTCTTGAGGGTCTGGAAGCATGTCAGCTTGTTGCCTTGACAAGCAGAAGATGTGGAGACATGTCTTGACTGACACAAAAGGTTCTCCTTGGGAACATATATATCAAGACCTTGTAACGGTTGGAATTTACTGCAAGACACATTTGGGTCACCGCCAGACAAAATTTGGACGATAATCTCGGTGGCAGGATCGATCGATTTATCCCACATGCGGCCAATGTTGGCCACAACCCAGCAGGCGGCGCACCCTTGGTCGGCTGACTTTGCGAACTCGGAGAAATCTCGCGTGAATACAATGAAGTCGCCCAGAATCTTTTCCGCATCCTCCCCAGGTAAAGGGCAGTGAAAGTCAAGGTTCCGGCATACGGAACAAAATGCTCCCGACTCATTTGGGGTGAAGTCAGTTGTAGATGCCATGCTTGCGCAAAATGACCGGTCAAATGAGGAATGTCGCGAACTTGATCACTTTGGCGATATGAACGATTATCTTTGATCTGAGAACACAGTCAATGGCAGGTTCGGGTTCTTGGTTGGTCATCTGTGGATCCGAAATGATCATCAGCGGGAAAAGAAGAGGGCAGCTGTTGGCTTTGTGGTGGGGTTGTGAACCAACTGCTGCAGGGGAGAGAACAGTGGTGCTTGCAGGTCAGCCAAGGAGGTAGTACGGCTGGCCGCTTCCCAGACCGACCAGGGGCAAGATCACATTCAACTCTATCATCATCTGCGAATTATCAACTTTCCAATTTGGTGTATGTACTGGATGTTCTTCTGAGGGATATTCATTCCGATACTTTATCAATGTTCGATTTGTGGTATCTTTCCTTTTGCTAAGCAGTTTCACAAGTCTAGAGATCCGGCGAGGATAATCAGAAAACATATATAAGGACCTTGCGACAAAAGGGCAGCCGAGGAGGATGATATACTGGTGCGAAACAAGAATTACGAAACTCAAAGGCTGACCTAAAGACTACAGTGGCAAACACGCTCTAAATCAAACATGTTATGGCTACCTCAAATCAGCAAGAAGCCGGTTATTTGATGGGTATTTGGGGGTCGGGGGTAAGACCCGCAGGTTGACCCATCGGTTGTGCTTCCAAGGTCCGTGGCCATCTCTACATGTGCAATTTCAGTGTAAGGACATCAGTATGGCTCGACTTTTGGTCAGTCTCTAACTCACTGTAATGGATGTATGAGAGTGCAAGAAGAGGGCCGCCGTGGGGTTTTGGCGGGTTTGTTAATGTGCCGTGGCGGGCGAAAAAGAACATTGCGACACATGAGTATGCGGAGGCTTGCAGGTCGGGTAGCACGACAGGTCCATGCTTAAATGGGCAAGGTGCCTGTATATAGAAGTTTCTGCCATGTGTACATTGTCTCATTTCGCGGCATGCATTGGATTGTATTAACGAGGATATTTCGCATAGTATTACAAGGTACCTAGGTATTCTGAGCTGTCAGTCTTGCCATTTCGATCACGTTCATCACAATGTTTCGAAGATTGTATCGGAAGGACAGAACGACTGTCTCCCATAATACGAAGGTTGGGGTGGAAGGGTATGAAGAATCAAAACATTTCATCCAACTGACCAAAGTAAAAAAGGTTTCAGTCTCATACCTCCCGGTCTCTCGTGAAGAACCGGCTTGCAGCACATGCAGAACATGCGGCATCTGCAGCACCGGCAGAATTACGAGCATGGTGCAGCCACACCAGCTTTTGATTCGACAACCACGGATTTGAAGACGCTCAACGGGACTAAGCATTACTGTGTCGGAGCTGATGTCACCTCAGCCGTGATACGCGCTCCGCTCTACGAGTTGAGTCTGGCGTGGCGAGGCGAGCCAATGTTTCTCCACATTTAGCTGACCAAAACTCGTATTCAGGAGCACCGAAGGAAGGAAAGCAGAACACGGCCACTCGTCCTACGCCAAAGATAGCCAGCAATTCTTGGCTCAGTATGTCTGTTACTTGAAGGATCAGCTTCTGAAATTGGATATAATCTGGGTCAATCTTCCTTCATTAAACCTGTCAAGCACTTTTCATCCATCCCATCAATCTTGGCCAAACTATCGAGTCTTAATCTCAGTCAATCACTTATACTGTGTTACAACTTTAGTAATACCTAGACACACTTCTTGCAATATCAAACAAATAATACCATCCTACATCAATACCTCACAAACCACCATAATGTTCACCAACATCATCATCAGCGCCCTGGCCCTGGCCGCCACCGCAACAGCAACCCCGATCGCAGAGCGCCAGACTGAGCCCACGATCCTCCCCTTCCCCATCACGCTGGGCTGGCTGGGCTACAGCCACGGGCACTCGATCGTGGCGTGGACGCCGACGCGGACGACGATGGGCGACGCGTGCAACCCCAACACGAACGCGACGCGCACGGCACGCATCCAGTCCGTCAACACAAACTTCCCCTCGAACCCGCTATGTGGGCACGAATTCGAGCTCGAGGGTGTCTCGGGCCTGTCGCTGCTGTGCGCGGACACCGCCGAGAACGGCGAGGCCGCGTCCGAGGTCACTGCCGTCGCCACCAACGGCGAGCAGACGCACCAGTGTGTCGACATCCCGCGTAATGTCTACCCCACGTCTTGCGGAGTGGGCGCTTCCATCTGGCAGAATTTTATTTGCCAGTAAAGGAAAGGAGGTTCGGAAAAGCAAGGTGTTGGTGCTAGGGGTCCCTTTGATTCGGACAAGACGTGTAGATATTGTTTATTCATGGTAATGATGGTTACATTACGGCCAGTCTACATTTCAGCCATGAGCGCATCAAGCTCTAACATAATTCTAAATAAAAGCTTCTTGACAGAATCCTCGTCATTGAAATTTCACTACTGTCACGATTCCCCGTTGAAGACCCATCTGAGTCGGACAAGTTCCAACCCTTCTCAAGCCTTTGGTACCAAGAGCACTTTCAGCAGTAGCTTACTTTCGGACTGGCTCCTGCACCTCGGAAATGGAAATTTCGACGGCATGTCACTATTCCTTTTTATACGGCTGTCTGGTAAAGGAACATTCAAGCTAACGGTGTCATTCCTGACCAAATCAGTGAGTGCCTTCGACATCTGTAATCTCCTAGAGGCCAAGTCACTGGTGAAACAATTGCTGGCTGGTCGTGCATACAGCCTTCCTTGATCTCAAAGTTGTTCAGGATGGATCTCACTCGAATGGGTAAGCCAATTATTTAGCTGTGGAGTTGCGCTTCGATGCACTGTTCTTTGAAAGGATCTCGTATCTCAGAGCTCACTTTTCTTCAATCTTAATCGATACTTACCGGTGAAAATCTTCTGCATGACTAAAGAACTCATCATCTGGCAGGAATCGAAAGGAGAATCGGCAACACTGGGAGAGGGATATCAAATGTAAGCTACGTACTCCCGTACGCACTTGCTTTCCCAGCATCTCAGCCTACGCGGCTGTCTCTCTTGCTAATATGCTAAGGTGGTTTTGTTCTTAATCCGTATATACACGAGGTTATATGCAGTCCCTTTATATAGTAATAAATGCTTAAAGACCTAGTATTTAAAAAAAAAAATATTNNNAGCTTTAAAAAATAGCTTTAACTTATAGCTAAGAAAATATAATTAGCCTTATAATAATTATATAAATAAAACTAATAAGAACTACTTTTAGTATTATTATAAATTAAAATTATTAATATAAGTAACTTAAAAACTAAATTATTTATAATAAAGAGTTAGTAATTTAATTATATAATAAAGACTAAATTAGTCTTAATAAGATTCTTTTATAAAATAAATCCTATAAATATACTCTTAAATAAAATCTCTTATTCTTTATATTAATATAGATTTTTTTAAATAATCTTAAAAAAAACTATAAAAATAAGCTTTTAAGAAATCTTTATTAAGTAAGCTAATATAATAGCTAATAATTATATTTAATATTATTAACTTAAAAATAAGTTAAAATAAAGTAATAATTTACTTTAAAAGACTTAATAATCTTTAATATTAAGGCTATAAACCTTAATAATAAAAAAAATACTTTATAATAAAATATTTAAAAATAAAGAGTATAATTATATTATATTTATTTAAATCTTTTTTTTAATTATAAAAAATTAAGGCTTTATAGACTTATATAATAAATAAATATATATATAGGGTAGAAAAAATAGATTTTAGTTATCTAACTTAAAGGATTATTAGAAGATATATAAAGCTATTAATAACTTTATATATAAGCTTATAGCTAAGAAAGAGTTACTAAGCTAAGCAGATAGTAGACAAACTAAAAAAAAATAGTTACTTTAAAAAAACATTATGGCTAAGGCCCTAATATGATAAGCATTTTAATTTACATTGTTCTTCTGTATAAATAGATCTCAATCACTTTTGGCACGACATGTAGAGATGAAGAATGGTAAGTAGTGTGTCTCAAGAAGAATGCTCACAACGACGGTCACATTGTACAAATTCACCTATAAATAGCAGGACGAGCTATATCATCCTGACAACCTTGGCATATTAACAATTCGATCTCAGACTTGTCGCCCAGAACATTATCCGAGCCAATTATCATGCCTGTTCGATCAGTAAACTCACCTTAGGATAAGGCAGGTTGTAACTGAAAAGACGGATAGAGAAGCGGCGAGATAGAAGTGACTGAACAACATATCGCCGCCAACGTTTATTAGTCTGCTCATGGCGTTCATCGGCGATGCTTTGAAATAGGAGGCTCGGGCATAACAGGACGGCAAGGGATGACTAATCCCGAGCAACATCGACTTAGGCGTTAAGCCCCATTACCAACCCTGACTCGGCGTTTTGGAAGAAGGAGAAACGAGTGAACCTCAAAAAAGTTAGCAGACTATTAGGACGTCTTGGCTTTCACATGTATTATGCAAGCAGTTGAAAATTGTAGACTGCCTGACTGCCAACCAACTGCCGCAGGGGGAAAGAGAGCAAAAAAGGTGGGTTGCGGACGACTAAGGATGTGTGTGTGGGCAGCAGATCTAACGTCGGAGAAAAGGAAACGGTCGGCTATTCCCATGACCCTTGTCGTCATCGAACGTCAAGATTCTGGAACCCGGGATGGAATGCTGCAACATCTTACTCCATAGGCAGGTGGGGAATAGCTTCAGGATTTATAAGAGGAACTATATTACCTAAGTCCGCGGCCGCCTTTATAATGTCACGTCTTTCTTTGAGTGGGGCTATATAAACTGACGGTATTATCATCTTGATCTTCATCTTCAACACGATCAGAGACTAAGGTATTTAATCTACAAAGCTAAGGACAAGACAGACCGCATGAGCAGCCCATCACCACCACGCCAACGACAACCGGCCATAATCCCGAACATCACCCGATACACACACATCCACAACCCACACACTCACACCCCAGCAAACATCATGGGCGACATGAAGGAGGTCGGCATCTTCCCGGCGTCAGGCGCCCTGGGAGGCAGCACCTACAGGCACCTGCTGAAGCTGGTCCCCAACGACCACGTCACGCTCATCAACCGGTACCCGGAGAAGGTGGAGGCCGGGTACCGCGAGGCGGGCGTGAGGGTGCGCAAGGCGTCGTACGAGTCGACGCCGCAGGAGCTGGAGCTCGCCTTCAGCGGGCTGGACGTGCTGTTCCTGGTGTCTTACCCCAGCCACGTGCACGAGTACCGGGTGAAGGTGAGTTTTTGTTTTGGTCCCTTTTACGATGTGATGTGCATGTTTGAAATCGAGTGACGCTGACCGAGATATCAAGGTGCAACTCCCAGCAATAGACGCCGCCAAGCGCGCTGGCGTCAAGCACATTTTCTACAGCAGCCTGGGCTTCGCCAGCGATGAGGCCGGCAAGTCCCTCAAGGCGGACTCCAAGACGGTCGTGATGCAGGCGCACCTCGACAGCGAGAAACACCTGGACTCGCTGGCGAAGGCGGATCCCGGGTTCACTTACACGTCCATTCGGGAGGGATTGTACTCAGAGTCGTACCCTATTTACACAGCTTTCCTGGATCCCAAGTCCGCGGCGGACGGCTCCGAGGTGCAGATCCCGCACGACGGTGGCGGCCGCGGTGTCAGCTGGGTGAAGCGGGACGAGCTGGGCGAGGCGAGTGCCCGGCTGATTGCGTGGTATTGCGGGGTTGGCGGGCAGTTCCCGCAGCGGCTCGTTGACGGCAAGGTCCTTCTCTCCGGTGACAGGGAGATCAGCCTGGCAGAGACGGTGGACATCCTGGGAAAGACGGTCGGCAAGACGTTCAAGATTCGGCAGGTTGGGGTTGATGAGTATGTCAAGTTGCCGCAGGTGCTGCAGGTGTTCGGCTCCGAAGAGAAGTGCAGGACGTGGGCGACTGCCTGGGAGGGCATCAAAGATGGCGAGGCTGCACTTGTGACTGGAGACCTGGAGGAGATACTAGGGAGAAAACCTGAGGCATACGAGAAGACCATCAAGGACCTATTGGCGTAATCGGCATGGGCTGCTAGTGTTTTTGGAAGGTTGCGGGTGGTCAATTGAACACACCCACGGGTTGAGATTCCTGATGAGCGACTACGTTTGCGATTTTGGTATAGCATGGATTCTGAGATCCAAATGGCATAGGCGAGTTCCCACAATAATGCTCGTCCAGTCCGTTGGTCCTTCGATTTCTTGGTCAATTTTACCTTGGCTTGAATGATCGCTGGGCGATGCAAAGCTCGGTGCTTGCATCTATATGATCCCATGTGGAAGAACTTGCATTCCCCTGGATCTCTTGTTTGGCGTCCAGTCTCAGTGAGATGGCTTCGTGGTGTGTGACACCAGTGGAAGCATATGCCGTCGTGGCTTGCACTGAAGCTTCCTTGCTCATTCGAGACCTACGACAGGATCTCAGTAGTCAATTGGGCGTTTCAACGTTCCTAGACCGGCTCATCGAATAGTATATCCTCCTTGCCAGAAGAAGAAGCCCGACAGAGCAAGACTGAGGACGGCCAGGCCAAGGTTCAGCTCGATGATGGACCAGACCCAGAGGCACCCGAGGGGCGGGGCCTGCTTCAGGACAGCGATATAGCTATATTTGTTGGTGATGTGGATCAAGTAGCACCCGGCGACGGTTCCCATGGCAAGGAATATCGCTTGTCGGGCGTAGTTCTGGAAGCGCTGGGGCAGACCGGGGACAACGGTCGTGGCTGCGGCGTGGGGGTGAAGAGTGTATACGAGGGCAGTGAAGACTGTAAACAAAAAAGGCTGGTTAGTAAGGAGAACATGAGGAGAAACGTAGATAGGTTATGGGATAGCATACCCATCAGCGCCTGGAGAGCCCTCTGTATGACCTTGAACCACTCCATCTCGAGGGCAAATTGCTGCTGCACCAGCACGTCGAGGGTGAGGTGCAGCATGGCCAAGGATACGGAGTAGAGCATCGTCTCGAGGATGCGCTCTGCGCCAGGAGGGAGACCCTCCCCCTCATCGTCCTCATCCTCGTCTTCTTCCCCGTTCTGGCGCTTGTTCTTGCGCTCCTTGGCGGCGGCCTGTTGGAAGAGGTCCCTCTCGTTGGCGATGTCAAGCAGCGTCTTGTCTGTCGGGCCGGAACGATCAGGCTGCTTGAGCTTGATGTTCTTTGCCCTCTTTTCTTTACGCTCGCGGACCATTGTCGGTGGTTCTTGTTGGCCTCGTAGCCAATCTTTGAAAAAGGGGGATTTGTCGGCAGAGGAGGCTTGGAGTGGGAATACGAGAGTGTCGCGTGGCTGTCGTGCGACTCTCGTAAATGGTCGAGTCTCGAGAGAAGCCGAGGCTGGTTCTTCCAGAAGCTCGAACCCCTGTCGAGTTGGAGCTCGAGCTGTCCCCCGACAGGGCTGACGACCCCTGGATTGGCGTCATCTTGGCAACGGCAGGGGATCCTCGACGTGCCGCTACTGACTAGGCGTGTGTGTCTTCAAGCCGCTGGCTTCGACAACAAAAACAACAATAGATCAATTGCCCTCTCTGTTGGCGAGTGTTTCCATTTGCGGGCTCACAACCAATTGAAACAATTCAGACCGTCGACAGTCAGCTCTGGCGCCGAGTGCATCCACCGACTTCGAACACGAACATTCATCGACCGACCACCGCATCCCGCCTCGAGCAACTGACACACATGCGCCGCCCACCATGAACGTCAACGTGAACACGCACACGCACATGCTGATCATGTACCCGGCCCTGACGGCCCTGGGCCTCGTGGCCCTTCTCATACCAACACTATACCTCTACACGGTGGGCGTCGCGTCGGCGCGGTTCCCGACCCTTCGCAACCGGCGCATCTGCCTGCTCATCGCCCACCCGGACGACGAGGCCATGTTCTTCGCGCCCACCGTGCTGGCCCTGACGCGGCCCGAGCTGGGCAACCACGTCAAGATCCTGTGCCTGAGCAGCGGCGATGCGGCGGGTCTGGGCGAGACGCGCAAGAGGGAGCTGGTCGAGAGCGGGGTGAGGTTGGGGCTGCGGAGGGGCGAGGACGTCTACGTTGTGGAGGATGATGTGTATGTTTTTGCCCTTTTACTATTCTACGACTACTCGGGGCTGAGTAGCTAGCTAACTGACGTCCACTGGCACAGGAACTTCCCCGACTCAATGACAACAACATGGCCAACAGAAAAGATCTCCAACCTCCTCCGCGACGCCTTCGCGCCCAACAACAACACCAACACCCCTTCAAACAAAGACAACACGAATACCGAGCCACCAAAGGCCACGATCGACGTCCTAATAACCTTCGACAAGGGCGGCATCTCCTCCCACCCGAACCACATCTCCCTCTACCACGGCGCCCGCCACTTCGTCGCCTCCCTGACCGCAAACCGGCCCGGCTGGGCCAGCCCCGTCGACATGTACACCCTGACCTCGGTCAACGTGGCGCGCAAGTACGCCGGGGTGGTCGATGTCTTCGCCACGCTGGCATCCACGGCGCTGGACGTCTGGCGGGGCGGGGCTGTGAACAAGGGCAGCAGCAACAACAAAAGCAGCAAGGATAAGAACGGCCGGAGGCGGCCCGCCGCCCTGGTATTCATGCACGGCTTCGGCGCCGGCGGCTGGGCAACGGCGCGCGAGGCAATGACACGCGCGCACGTCAGCCAGATGGTGTGGTTCCGCTGGGGGTGGATCACCATCAGCCGCTACATGTTCATGAACGACCTGAGGCTGGAGAAGATCTAGCAATTCTCAAGCCGTGATTCGATAGACTAGTGTGTTCTCTGCTCTCTGGATATAGAAGTAGTAGAAATGCAAATGCAGATACCAATACGTTTTCGACATCCTGAAGTAGGCGATCGATGCTCCCAGTCCTGTCTACGTCTATGCCGCTCTACCCGCTCTAATTGCACAAAGGTCTCGACCAGTGTACATGCACGATGCAGAGAAAAATGACCGGAGAAACACCCGCACACATGCAAGAGAAGAAAAGATCCACTCCCGTCTCGTACAGCCTCTCAATACACTAAGTCCTCATCCTCAGTAACTCGTCGACAATCTTCGTGCGGCGGTTCTTGTTCCCCTGCATCTCCTTATGCTTGAACCAATCCATTTCAACAGGCTTCCCGAACACCCTCCTCGTCGTCCGGCTCACCTGATACGCCGCGAAGTGCCGCCGCAGCGGGTCGTCGTAGTAACCCATGAACTCGCCGCCGTCGCGCCGTATCGAGAGCATTGACTGCTTGTCCGCCGGCGCGCTGTATCGCGGCCGGTACAGGTACGCCGGCTTCTCCACCTCCCGCCTCTCCGCCACCCACGGCCGCGTGACACGGTGCTCCAGGTCTTCCAGGCTCGACGCGTCAGAGCGCGGGGTCTCATCCTTACTACTAATGTTGTCTTTTGCCTCCTCTTTGTCGGCCACAGACAGACGTTCGTACCCCGTCCTCGCCGGCATCTGCACGGTCTGCTCCACATCTACCACGTCCTTCTCACGCACCGGTTCAAAAGAGATTTCTACGTCGCCGGTCGCGACATGATACCGGACTCTCCGCGGAAGGAAGTGCGAGAATTCGCCAACCATTTTCGGGACCTCTCGGACGGCGGAGACGTCATCGATGCGACCCGGTCGGGTTTCCTTGAGTATCAGGTGAGTGCTGTAGTGGAACATGAACCACATGTGGCTCCTCCTCACTTGGAGGACCCTGTAGCGGCGATAGGCACCGTGGTTGGGCACGCCCTGTTGCGTGGTTTGCATCAGTTCAGACCAAGCCTGGTCACATGCGCCGACGACATCTTCGTACAGCGGCTTGATCTGCCTGAGAGCTTCAATGGGCCGCACCATCGGTTGGCCATGCCGGACGAGGGACTTGATCAGGTTGTAGTAGTCTCTCGCGCCTGGCTGAAAGCTATACGGTGCCTGGGTACACAGACTCCAAACTTCCAACATCTGGTCTGCCCTGACGCCTTTGTGTGGAAACCCTGCGATGGCCCACTCCTTCGCAGCTGGTTTCGACCCCATGACGCGGGTGTATTCAATCAGATCAGACCAGACACGATCCGGAACGGGGATGCTGAAGCGCTGCGACACGTAGTCGAGCAGTCTCACAGCCACGGAGACCTCCCCCATACAGCAATATGAGTGAACAATTGCATCAAGCAACGCCGCCGTGGGTGCCCTGGGCGAGTCGGGCGGGTAAGTGTGACCTCCTTCAACTGCTATCACACCGGTCTTCTGGTCTCTTTTGAAAACTATGCCCCAGTTACTCTTTAGCAGAGAGTTGATGGCCCTCATGCGACCTGCCCGAGCATTCACCTTCATGAGGGCGCAAGTAAGACTCTCACTGCCAAACTTGAAGCCACGTAGTGACGCTGCGCGGTCCAACTTCAACAAGGGATTACGCTTGCGAAGCACCGTTGTGAGAGATATGTCAAAGAAGCGCTCGTGAATGTTGCTTCCGAAGCGGTGTTTTCGGCGGTCCGTTATGTGTGCGCTGAGGTACCGAAGCCGCCGGCGAGCCCTCACCGATAGCTGCAAGCTGCTGCGATGCATGTCCAGGGGCCGCAGTCTGAACCTAGACAGGTCGTTATTTGCATAGATCTTCTCCGCAAGAAACCTGGCCTTGATGAAGTCGCTGTAGGCCTCGGAGTGTCTGATATTGCCACGGCTGTCATGCGACATGGAATACCAGATATCCTTGGCAACTCGGATGTTGGAGGTAGCACCAGCACACCTCATCAGGACAAGGTAGTCGTTCATGAGTGGTACAAGGCCGGCGTTTCGTCGAGCAAGTTGGATGTGAAGCAAGCGGCGGAGGATGCGGACGTAGAGAATCTTGATGCCCCATTTATTGACCAGCTCGCCCAGAGGTGTGCGCTGGGCCATACCGTACGAGATATTCATGCCAGGCGCAGTGTCGATTTCTTCCGAAACTTTGTGGGGGTCGAAATTCCTCAGGATTTCCGAGAAGGTCGTCGCAGGGATACTGGCCACGACCTCGGTGAAGGCACGGCTTCCGCTCTCTGTCTCGTGCTCGCGGACCAGGCTCAGGAGACAGAGGTACAGCTCGAAGGTATCTCCCCGCCTGAGGGCGGCGAGAAGAGCCTCGAGAGCGGCATGGTAGTAAGAAACAGTTCCAGAACGGCCAGGCTCCTCCTTGGGCAGTAGAGGGCCGGGCCCGAGGATGGATCCAGGTATCGTTGGCCTGCGTGCGAGGCGAACCCTCTCTTTGCGCCGGCTTGGAGGCTCCAGAAACTCATTGGGATTGGGGACGTCCAAGAGCTCCCCGTTCTCATTGAGATTGGTCCAGCCGAAGGGAACACTGGTGTGCGCGTGCCTGTTTTGGAAGAGACGACCGACTGGAACGTTGTGGTTATTGTTGATGGTCGTGAGCAGTCTGCTGCTGTGCGAGGCCAAAGGGTAAGGCAGCCGCGAGTGGAGCTGGCGTGAATTGTGGAGGAGGGCAGAGCGGCTGCGCTCCACCGAGCGAGTCGCGATCATCCGGGGCGGGTCTGTGACGGTTCATAGCCGTGAAGCCGTCATGACATCGAGGTCTTGCAGGCCGAGAAACTGCAGCAGCGTTCGGTGAGGTGTGAGAGGAGAAATGTCGTCTGATTTCAACTGACCAAATTTCCAATCCCTTGCGACCACCTGCATGCTTGCTTCCCCAACTCACCACCTCCTTCCCCCTCACTGCAACATGCTTTTGCAGGGCAGCCACGCCCAGGGGCTGAGACTGAGCAGGTACCCAGGTACCCAAGCGAGCCAAGTACCCAAGTGCCCTTCTTGAGGTACGTACCGTCGTGCACGGACCTACAATTTTCTGCGGCGAGTGCAGCTCCCTTTGGCTGGGGAATGGCCTGGCCGTCGTCAAAACGTCAACAGCCCAAAAGCATGGGTCAAGCTCCATTTCATCCCACCATCGCACTCACTCACTTGCGTCAACCTGCTGCACCTGCCAGCCATTCTGTAAAACAACTTACCACCCCGGCTCAGATCACCTGACCTGTCGCTCTCATTTCATATCAACTGCAACCATGGCCGACGCCGGAGACGAGCCCGCCAACGTCTCGGAGCCCCTCGATCTGGTCCGCCTCCTGCTCGACGAGGTCGTCTTCGTCAAGCTCAGGGGCGACCGAGAGCTCAAGGGGCGACTCCACGTACGCATTAGCCCCTGTTTCCAGCCCGTGTCTCATTTCTTCATGATCAAACCTGCTAACTGTGCTGTTCCCAGGCATATGACAGCCACTGCAACCTCGTGCTCGGCGACGTCGAGGAGACGGTTTACGTGGTCGATGACGAGGCCGAGGATGAGGATATCAAGACGGTCAGCAAGAAGTCAGAGATGCTGTTCGTCCGAGGTAGGTCCCGACAGCCGGCCCCGGGGCTTCAAGAGCTTGCTGACAGGTGTTGCAGGAGATAGTGTCGTCTTAATATCGCCACTAACCCAGTCATGATATACGAGGAGTGACATGCCTCGCCCGTCACCAGCGCGAATGGCTGCTAAAGCCCACTGTCTGGCCTAGACGTCAGATCTCTGTGTGCTGGGTGTACTACTGCAGTCAGGGCATTCCGGTCGAGATGATGCAGGGGCACTTAGCTTGCTCCTTTGATGGATGACAGGGGGACGGGATCCGCGATGCGGGCCTACAAATTTCCGAGCATACTATGGCGGCTTTAAGCATCATGTCGATGCCATTAGGTGGAACCGAAAGGCAAGACTTCTCATCGCGGCTGTTGTGGGCAGACCGTGGCGAGTAAGTTTTTGGTTGGACAGATACAACCCAACCTTCAACAAGCAGGGAGAAAACAGATTGGTCTATTTACACGACAAAAGACAATGAGATACCACCTTTTAGACGAAGTACCTTTCGTCTCCCGCTCCAACGGCCCTACATCCACCGTTTTCCGATGATTGTCTACTAGTAAGATGCCAGTCAGTGGGGAGTGATGCCTTGACTATGTATCGACATGAGGATGCTCGTGTCTGACTGCTCAGGGTATCTTGGTCCAGGAAGAGGATATAACTAGGCAACTAAGACATATAGTAAGGCGTCATGTCCATTCGAGTATCTTTTATCCAATGTTCTTGGCCGAATTACTACTGATCTTCACGCGAGCCTCATGGGTTTTGTGTCTTTTGATTATGTCCTGGATGTTCACGATACGACTCTTTCGTCAAGAAAACCCCACGTCTGACATGATTGAATCCCAATCAAAGTCCAATCCCACACCATACATATTAAAATTCTCATGGTCCTGGTATCCCCCGATCCCCACAGCTGCAACATCGGCATCACCAGGCGCCGCCAACGGTCCCAGGGTGCTCCTCGCCCTCGAGCTCAGCATTCCATAACAAATCTCCATGCTATTCCTCGCGCCCCGGGCGACCTCCAGCTCAACCGGCACCCCCGCCTCCACAGCCCCGACCTGCGCAAGAATCATACTCAGAAACATATGGCTCTTGACATTCGTCTCACCCAGCCGGATACGCTCCTCCGACAACGCCAGCAGGTCCCGCACGGCCCCCTTGAGCATGTCGCGGTACGCGCCGACCCGTCCCAGCGTGCCGTCGAGCCGCTGCGCCTCGGCGTGTGCGATGAGCTCGAGCCCGACGGCCGTGAGGACGCACCGCTGGCCCTCGCGGAACATGCCGCCGCCCAGGGCCATGAGCCTCCTGAATCGGGGGTCCGGCTCGGGCGAGATGATGGCCAGGGCGGCGTCGAGGCTTGCCTGGCGCGAGTGCCGGTATGAGGGCTCCCCGCGCGACCGGCCGCTGAAGGTCATGTGGAGGGGGAGGAAGAAGCGCCGGACGAGGTAGTCGAGGAGATTGCGGCGGAAGGGCGTACAGTGGTCGCTGTTGTTGTGTTTGGTCTTGCTGGCGCAGGCCTGTAGGGCTTCGGTCAGGGCGAGGCTCAGCTCCAGGACGCGGGGGTAGGTGGGTTCGGAGGAGAGGCTGGTAAGGAGCCTGACTATTTTGAGTCGGGTAGGTAATGATTCGAGGAGAATACGCTGGATTGAAGTGGCAGTGAAGCTGCTTTCAGGCTGTGGCTGTACGACTGTCGTCGACTCGTCCAGGTCTTCGTCGTCCAAGTTCGAGGGAGCTTCGATGTCGAACTCGTCGAGAGATATCCTGGGCGGCATCCACGAGTCTAAAGATGACTGCACGACGAGCTCGAGGATAGTGGCCCAAAGCCTCCGTCGAAGCTCGCCCTGCAGAGGCGTGATGGCTGGGAAATGCTTGGGGTCACGATGAAGCCCCATTTGCATGGCAGTTTGGACAAGTGATCCAGTCGATATCCATGTAAGATCTCCGCCGACTGAGAATATTTGTCGTGATAGGATGGTGAGGCAGTATATTTGCAGCCCGGTGATGCTCAGACGGTCCTTTTCCAGTGGCCCGGACAGCCAGTTCTGGGCAGCATATATCCATTGATGGACCATGTCGGCGTTATTGAGGGCAGCGTCCATGTTTTGATGGTCATGCAAACTCGAGCCCAAGCCGATGACAAGCAGGATTTTTAGGCGAATCTCGGTCGGGGCAATATCAGGGTGCTCCCAATAACGCTGATACTCTGTACGAAATGTAGGTTCATGCAGAATACGGTGAGTTGACTCGAATGATGAGAAGTAGACATCAACCATCATGTCAGCTATGTTGCGGGGCGGGAGCTTGGTTTCCGGTGATGATGCTTCGGCTCTGCTAGGTCGACTGAGTTTGATACTCTTTGCCGTGTCTTTGCATTTCTGTACCAAGTCGCCAGACTGTGCCACAATCGATGCGGTCTCAGGAATTTTGTATGCAGCGTTACCAGAGTCTTTGCCAACCATCTCACTGTAGCATTCGACCATGAACGAGAACTCTTGAGCCTTTCCCATCGAACGATTCTTTCCCAGGTCTCTGGGTTTATCCAGCACGAGCTGTAGTAGCTTTTCAGATGATCTGGCCTCGGAAGTGGAGGCCGAGTTCTCTTCGAGTTTCCGTACACGTTCCAACAGTTCTGCCACACTGGGATTTTCTTTTCTGCCTGCAGCCTGAATACTTTCCAGTGATAATGCACTGGGCAGGTTATTGACATGGCCGACTGGCGGTTGGGAAACATGGGAACTGTGCACTTGGAACACCGGTATTTCCGCTGTAACCCGGGGCACGCGTTGGTCAACATGACTATCGTCAATGCGACCTTGTTCTATGCCCGACCTGTTCGGACTATGTGCGCTGCCAATGCTGGCTAGGGTGGGATGTTGAGCCGATAATTCTGCTAGTGACAGATTCGTTCCAGCTCCAGCTCCAGTGGTTGCGGCCTGTTCCCTTGAGCTGCCTGGGACGCCATGAGATTGCCTGGCTTCCACAAATGATTGCTTCGGTCGCTCGGGGGAGATGACGTCTCGGGCGTCATTGCAGTTCCCGTTGGCGTACAGTGTGTACACACACTGGGCCTTGTGCCGCTGACAATTTGAACAAGGCTCCTTCTGATCACACTTGATCTTGCGGCGTCGACATACCTGGCACGAAAGCGCCGGCCGTCGACGGCGACGGGGGTGTGTCTCCATTGATCTAGATCATGCGCATATTCTAGGCAAGGAACGCCAAGGTAGCTTTTTTCTCGGCCGTATCACTGAGTTTGAGGCGCTCCGAAGACGACGTCTAGGACCGCAGACAGACGGAAACTTGAGGGACGGACAGTGATTCAAGGCGGACAAAAACACTGCCCCTTCGGAGCAGGAGGATATTGCGTATATCTCAACTGGTTGTGTCACAAGAAAGCGCAAATATCGGCCTTCTCGTGAATTTTCCGACCCGCGCCTTGCCCCAAGACGCTTTAGTGCTGACCAACGCCCGCCCCGAGTGATCTCTCGGCCGAAGGAATTTGCTTGCCGAGTGCTTATCCCCGAGGATTTACCAGGCTGAGAGCATTCGCGTGAAGTCAGTAAAAGATTGTCATTGAGAGTACATCCGTGATATTGAACGTGCAACTGAGCAATGGCGGTCTTTCGGCCGTAAGGTTCATGGGAATACCGCCATGTCGTTAGATATATTAAGCGAGCGTCTTGAAAAGCAATGAACGCTGAGATTCTTTCGAAACCTGCTCCTATCATCATGAAGCTGCGTTCGACCTTGATATTCCTTCTACCACTTTCTGCTTTTCTTTCTACTAGGTCACAATCGCTCCGAAGTCTTATTGACGACCCCGACCAAGGCAGAAACAAAATACATCATTCCGACATGGCACGGCCAAACTTGAAAATCCTCGTCAGCGGCGCAGGAATCGCCGGAAACGCACTCGCATTCTGGCTGACCAGACTTGGTCATGATGTCACCGTTGTGGAGCGCTACGGTGTCCTGCGTACCTCGGGGTTGCAGCTTGACCTTCGTGGTCCTGGGATCGAAGTGTTGAGGCGGATGGGCCTCGAGCAGGCCTTCCGAGCCAAGGCAGCGCCTGAGCAAGGGATGCAGTTCGTCGACTCCAAAGGCAGGCAGCGCGCCTACTTCCCAGCGTCTGAATCTGGCGGCAAAGATACACAAGGCTTCACCAGCGAGTTTGAGATCATGAGGGGCGACTTGTGTCGCCTCTTTTATGAAGCGAGCACGAGTCCAGCATGCATCAATGCGGCGAATTACAAGTTCGGCACGGCAATCGAGAGCTTCAGTCAAGATGATAGCTCTGTTGAGGTTCGCTTTGAGAATGGCGAAAAGGACCGGTATGACCTCCTAGTTGGTGCTGATGGTCAGTGGTCACGCACGCGGAGGATGATGCTCGGTCTGGAGGCTGGAAGCGGCGGACTCCCGCACGCCGACGGACTTCACCCGGTTGAAGGTCTGTACTTTGCGTATTTCACGATGAAGCGCCCCATCCAAGTGGGGGAGAAATATATTGCGACCTCGTACCTTGCCGGTAGGAAAAGAGGCATCATGACGCGGAGGCACAGTCCGCATGAGATGCAGGTGATGCTGTCGTGCAAAACCGACTCGGATCGACTGAAGCACGCTCAGCGGGGAGACGTGGAGGAAGAGAAGCGAGCTTTCGCGGAGATCTTCCAAGGAGCTGGGTGGCAGATTGAGGAGCTCCTGGAGTCTATGAAGGACGCTGATGACTTCTACTGCGAGCGGCTAGGCCTTGTGAAGCTGGACTCCTGGTCCCGCGGCCGTGTCACGCTCGTTGGAGACGCCGCTTACTGCCCAACAGTCCTCACTGGCATGGGGACTACAAGTGCCGTTGTCGGTGCTTACATTCTGGCCGGCGAAATTGGCAAGGCTTTTGGAAACCACAAAGGATCAGAATCCATCTCGACGGCTCTCAGATCTTATGAGGAAAAGTTTCGGCCTTTCATGGAAGGACAGCAAAAGGGCGTGCTGGAGAGCTCTGCACGCCAATTCGACATGATAGGATCAGCCTTCAGTGTTACTGTCATATACTGGGCTGTGAGTCTGGCCTCGTACTTCAAGCTCGGTGCTGGAATGTTTGGCATTCGTGAGACCGTGAAGGGATGGGAGCTTCCTCAGTACGAGGGGATGCTGAAGGATTAGGCATCCATGGATTACTATGAGCTTCTCAGAAGGCAGCAAGGGTTTAGGGGGGATTCTCAACTCACATGTGGCTCTCAACTTGCACGATTCCGCAAAAGGCGCGAAGTATGAGTTTTCATTCGATCATCAACTTACCAGGGTCCCACAAGTTGCTTTCATAACAGAAATCCTCCATATCCCTCCCATCTCTTCCTTCTTTTTACGGAGGCGGTTTTGATTGTCACCTTTGCGATGTGCGTCAGAGACATAAGTGGATGCTCTTGGATAACATACTGTAAGCCCGTAATTTCATCATTGCCTGTTAATAGCCCACAAAACTTCTGTCAGTATCATATCAATGTCCACTTTTCATGATCAGCCTTAACAAGAGAGCCTCTCGTCTCCTCTCCGCATAAACTCCTTGAGGACATTCCACGTGATCTTTGCCACGTTGTTTTCGTACTTATTCCAGCCCAGCGAGCCGTACCAGTTGATGCTTCCCACACTGAACACGCTGCCTCCACCACAGGTTTCGTACATAACCATATCGCTGCGCACCTTGTCGCACTTCGTGCCGACCGTGTTGATCATCGGAAACATGATCTCCTCATTGAAGACCCCGAAAGAGTCATCGTGCCCAGTACTGCTTGCCAAGAGGACCGTGTTGTCCGGTGTTCCAAGGCGAAGATCCATCCTGTCCATCTCGTCTCCCGATGCCCCGCCGCCAAAGCCCTCGGTGCCGATAAGGAATCCTTCAATGGCTTTTGCGCGTTCGTCACTACTAGTCTCCGATTTTAAGCCATTAGTGAGCCACGTCCAAGCCGAGCCAGACGAGTTCGTGACATGATCCACGAGTCGATAAGGAACACCGGGTCCGATACCACAGGCACAACTGCCTATGCCGAACAGCGACTGCGGCGTCCGGCCCCTGCTCCTCCAGAGACCCCCCTGAGATCCATTCAATGAGTGGATTCGTTCTCCGGCCGGAAGCTCGGTAGAGCGGCATCCCTGGTCTCCTTTGCGAACCTCGAGGCGGTGTGGTCGATGATGGTCCACCACCGAACACCAGTAGAATCCATTTCCACCAAGGTACATGAGGTGTCCGCCATTCCTTGCAAACGCAGTATAAGCATTGAGGACCTCCAGGGTCGGATACTCAGGGTGAGATCCCGTCATAACGACCCTGTATCTTTCGAGAGCGGCGACGCCGTACTTGTGAAGGTCATGATCCGTGAGGACATCGTACCCGCCGCGGCCAAGCTTCTCTTCCAAGAAGCCGATCATCAGCTGGTCAGCACTGAACTCACGGGGACGATGGAATGCCCAGTTGACATATCCTGGGCGGATATTGAGGATGGGTCGCTTCGCAGTGCTGAACACGCAGCCAGATCCATCGTTGTGGTCATCGTAGACGGAGCAGCCTAGATCCGACCGCCTGACCATGCTGCGCCACAAGGGGTCCTTCTCGGCCTGGATCCCGCCAGAGATACTGATTCGAGATGCTCGGTTTTGGTCGTACATGCGCTCATTCGCGTAGGCGAGATATGTGAACGTAGACAGCACGATTGCTGCTTTCGGACCAGAACTGTCTGCGGGGCCATCGAGAGCGGCGGGACGGACGAAAAACATGATGTGATCCGATGTCTTCTCGGGATGGTCGATTGATTGCACGACCACTGCATATGCTCCTGACAGCGCGTCCTTGGGGACTTCGAAGCTGAAATCCGTCGCCCACGCAGCATCGTCGAGGTCATCGTCATGAAAATGGATCGCGCCGTAGCCATACCGAGCTTTTGTCCAGTCTGGCTCCGAGCCGTCCCAGTTGTAGCCCTTGACGGCTCTCGTAGGGGCATTGATCAAATCACCATGATTCGCATTGCCGGAGGTGTCTACGATCCGGTCGCCAGACATGTCCAAGGCAAAGTCAAACTTGGCCCAAGTCGTGTACGAAAGTTCATCGCGGGTGGTATAGATTTGCGGAGAGTCCAGGCGGCCGTTGAACATATTGGCTGCAAAGGGTGCTGCTGTTTTCGCGTCGAAGAAGTATCCAGCAGCTATCGTCAAAGGCGATTTGCCATCCAGTTCGACGGGCGAGCTCATCTTGTGAGAGTAGTGCGAGGGGCCCGGGGCCGTCTCCGTGAGCCTTTCCAAGTGAATGACGTCGATGCTGAGGTTGTCATTCAGGACAGAAATATGCAGTTCAGCCCATTTCCAGCGTCGTAAACCGATTTCAGTATCGTATTGCTGGACCGTATTTCCAGATCCAACGTAAAAGCCGAGGGCTCCAGACGTACTGAGATAGACAGCAATTCCTGAGGAATTCTCAACGTCCAGGGTCGACATTAACACCTGTTGGTGACCCGCCTCCGGTAACCATGGCTGAGCGTAGCAGCTGAACCGCAGACCGATGATGTCCTTGCGCAGGTATCGTTCCCAAGATTTGACCACAGCGAAAGACCCGCAGACGGCCTTTTTGTATGACCCTTGGATGACAGCAGAATCAGGAGGTGGGCTGATCACTGTCTCATACTTAATGTCTGGAGCCTTAACATGTTCAAAACCTTGAATTACTCTTGCGAGCGACCACGTGAACCTTGGCAATGTACTAGAGACCTGCTGAGTTCAGTATTCATGCCCTTGACGCCTCAAAGAATCTAGATATCACGTCTCCAAAGCCGTGACTGACCTTGACTGAGACCCTCTGGCCAGGTGAAGCAATCCATGGTTCTGCGTATCCGATAATCTCTCCTTCATCCTGAGACGGGGAGTCAATTTGCCTTTGGCCTTCCAAGTCCGAAGTGGCAGTCATGTTCAAAACACAGGAGTTTTTGATGGGCAGTAACTTGAGATGAAGCAGTCGTCAAGTTATTCGCTCTCAGACCAGAGAGGCAGCGATCACATCACTCTGCGTTCTTACTTGTCAAGAACGATCTAGTAATCTAGTTTGATCGTGTCTGAATGAAAATCACCCGTATTCGTCACTGCAGAAGTCGGGGAAGTGCCGTCTTACAGTCTGGCCAAGAGCGGATGGTACGTGCTCCGATTGTCGCGATGAGACTCTGGGCTTACGGACACGTCAGCTCGCAGGAAGTTTGTGAAGCCAAACACAAAGACGTGATCGGGATGGTCGGAGAGGAAATAGTTGAATGGTCTATAGTAGTAGTACATATGAACTCACTTAGGTAGTGAAACCCTGTGCCCTGAATCCTGCCCGGTACGCGACTGCACAAACTGATGCAGGAGGAGAACAAACCGGTCCCATCTGCCGTCAAATACTATTCCTCCACCCCTGTGTGACCCGAGAGAGAATGAGAAGAGAAATGAGAATGGATTTCTACGTTGATGAGCACGCAATTTTCGTCCCACGGCTCATCTGCGAGGGGTTCATCTTCTGTGACACAGTATCGTGCAGCGTAATCTCTCACAGGAAGATGAACTTACATAAGGAAATCAGAGATTCGCACCTGCAAAAACGGAGGGTCCACCGGTACATAACTTGCTCATTCATACCAATTTTAACAACACCACATACACACACACACACACACACACAAACGTGGGTATTAGGTCTAGGTATATTAGGTCTAGGTATATTAGGTCTAGGTGTGTTCGGTCTGGGTAATGGGTCTAGGAAGATATGTGAATTGGCTATGGGTATGCAGACTGGCTATGGGTGAGCGAGCTATGTACTGGTGCACCCTCCGTTTTCGCCGGTGCGAATCTCTCTGTTCTACATAAGTGTGTTAACCTGTGTGCATGACATACCAGACATACCATGATTCCAGGGGACTTGGAGACGGGATGGAAGCAAATAGTTGAATGCTACATCGAGATAGGATCCAATCAACGTAATATGTGTATGCATCTCAACGTGCTCAAATTTTCGGAGTCGGCCCACCCGTACAAGTTGTCAATTCCTGATCTTTAGCTTTCTCAGGCGACGCGTAGCGTCGCGAACGCTTAGATGAGCCTCTTCTAGCATCTATCTGAGTTTCGAATTCTCATATCCGATCTACAGCAGTAACGAATGGACCCGTTCCATCCATTTGTCCCAGAATAGCCTCCATAAGCTCCCTGGGGTCCCAATGATGCCTCTCCTCCACCCTCCTGTGTACGAACCACTCCATGAGGTCCTTTGCATGCTGCGGCAGCAGATCGAATCTTTCTCGATAGTCGCTGGAGTTTCCGTCGTGTTCCTGGTCGAGCTCATCCCAGTACCAGGCGTCAAATTCTTCCCGGTCCCATCTGTATGTGAAGTTCCACACGAACTCGTTCCTCTGTTCTTCCCAGCGCTTTATCATGCGATCGTACAGAGGGGTGGGTGTGTTGTCTCCTTCCGGGATTCTGAGGCCCGACAGCTGTTCCGAAAGACCTTTATGTTGAATGTGCGATTGTGAAGCGTCGTTCTGAGATACCCGTGACGCACGTCTCCGATCTTCGTAGAGCTCCTTCTCCTCCAGCTGCAAGGCGCGCATGAATAGCTTTCGGTTGCATTCGACGTCCTCCTCCAGATTAAAGTCGCTGCGATTTTGCTTTGATTCCTCAGAGATGCTCTCGGTGTCTGCATCTTGTTCTTTCGACCCAGCATCGTCTTCCGCAGTGTCCTGCTCTTCAATAGAATCATCGTCTCCGCCATCTGGAAGATCCTCCTCCGGGTCCCTATCTATGAACAACCAGTAAGGGGGATCGTAAATGTAGGACTCTGGCGCAAAGTACACGAACTCCCAGTCTATCACACCTTGAACTTCGCCCTTTTCATTGCACAGCATATTGTGGGGCCTGAAATCGTCACACCAGAGTCGGAAAGTCTCGTTCTTGACCTCAGTCGAACATTTGTCGTCGTCCGGATTCTGCGGAAGTTTGCGTTTCTGGGCTAATTGACGGAAGAGGTACCGTGCTACAAACATTGATCGTATCTCGTCCGCCTCCCTCTCAAGGTCTTCGTCGTAGAGAAGCCCGGCGATGTATTTTTCAGCAATGGATATGAACCACTGGCGAGATGTCGGAATGGGAGTAGTGATGTCCGGGGCGAAAACAGTCTGTGGGACATGATACGAGATGATCTGGTTGTTGAGGAGAAAGGTTTTGGGTGCGCCACTGATGACGGTGTGGTCCTCAACGACATCGAGTGCTGAGACTCTCTGAGATTGTAGCTGGGAGAGCTGGATGTGCATGTTCGCAAGTTGGCGGAACAAATATTCCTTAATCAGACTGGCATCTCCCTTCAGGTCCGCTCGTTGGACAAGTCCTGGGTCGGCTAAGAGAGTGCCCAGGTCGTACGCATGGGGAATGAATTCGATGATCATGAAGGGCAGATCCAGCCCGGTTGGGTTGTCAGCGGCCGTGCCCCAATGGTACACGCGAGGCACACGTATAGTGGTGTGTTCTGCAACATGGAGCATCGCAGCCACCTCCGCGCGGGTCTTTTCTTCTGGGAAAGCGACCAGGCTAGGAATAGGCACCCTAAACATCGCAGACTACACTTCTCAGTACAAACTCTTAAGTGCATCGATGTGTGCCTTGTCGCACTCCACACTGGGGAGGTGTTTTTTGGGAGTCATGTAATGCGTCCGGCTTTGAGTAGGAATTGAACTCACAGAGGCACCGGCTGATTCATCATAGAAATCGAATGCGATGCTCAGGTTGTAAGACCCATAGTACCAGCGGTTTTCTCCGACGGGTGTCCCTGGGTGGTGTTGGTCGATCAGACTCAGGATCCGTTTTTGGAGACCTGTGGATTGGTCGTCGAACTGCTCTCGTATCTGACCCAGCCATGTGTCGCGCAGGAGGTCTCTGTGTTGTGCTGAAGCAGCCGAATGCGTCGCAGACCCTGCTGAGTTGAACACTGGGCCTGACCGCGCTGGAGACTGGCCGTCAGTGGTTGGCGGGGCGATGATAGAGTCGCGACTTTCATCTGGAACGAGTTCGGGCATGGTCACTCTGCTTGTAGGTGATTTTGATGCTGCTTTCTCACGTGTGGTCTTTGAACTTCTCTATGGATTGGCACATGTCTTTCTGTCGCGAGGACGCATTGCTTGCATTTATAATAGCTTTTAATAGTAACACAAGACAGCCGTGCTAGGGTAGGATTCCACGCTGATGCGCTGACGCGGTTCCTCATTCAAAGTTTCAGACGTCATGTCGAATATTAGTACTCACCGCCTTGTTTTCTGCCCAGCAGAATTGACCCAAGGAATAAAGTTGCAGGGTCTTTGGGCATGTGTCTTCGCGAAGGCGGTGGGCGCCACCTACGACCGCAAAGGTCCGCAAGTAAGGTGCTTACTACCTAATTATAATCTTACTCTAAAAAGTAACGCAGGAACTTAGTCTGTGCAGCGGATGAGCCTAATCTGCGGGAATAAGTGAGCTGAGTTCAGGATATTACCACTGGCCGTTCATGAGGCCACCGCTCTAATTCCTGCAGTGTAATTTTTACTGTTCTGAGCTCAGCTTCTCTCGTAAGACTCGAGCGGCCGGCCCCTGCTGCTGGCCAGGAGTGACACTACTGTCGTTTTCAAACGCCCACTACCTACGTATTCTCTTAGGCAGGATAATAGTAATGCGGCAGAATACCACCGTCCAAGGCCTTTGAACCTAAAATCGGCTGCGATGAAACTAGCCCATTGCACGTCAACCATGTTTCTGGCCAGCAGCATGACAGGATCGCGGGCTGCCCCTAGGCAACTTCTCTCAGCTGGGGTCAGTGGATCCTCCCCAGGCCAGTTTCGAGCCCTGGCACTTGTCATCTTGGATCTCCTCAAGGAGAGAGGGATAGACTTGAAGTATTCTTGGAGTAGTAGCATCTTGGTTTCGCCATGACTGAAGGTCTGGTCGTCTCGACCGAGGCCGTGCCGGCGATATCTCCGCCTCAGCCTCTAATCTTGGCCGGAGTTTGAAATGCGCCGCCATGGTGATGCTCGACAGCCCAAAAGAACGACATAAAAGGGTGAGCTCTTGCTCGTTCTGAGTTGGACATGTGGTTCTAAGCCATCATCACTTGCATCTTCCCTTTCCTTCCTCACACAAACGTGCTTTCACACCGACTCGAGCAGCAGGCCTCTCGACTTCATACTTCAGCGACCTCAACTTTCAGCATTTCTCATCCCTCAACTACTTCCTTTCAAAATGAGCTCTTCACACAGACGCAACAACGGCAGCGGCAGCGCTCGCCCGTCCACCAGCCACAGCCACAGCTCTTCCGGTTACAGCGACATCTCGTCCGTTGCTGAGATCCAGCCAGGCCAGGGACGCGGCCAGGCGAGCAACACCGCGTTCTATTCCATGGGTCACACGACTGGTGGCGGCGTTAACCGCCCCGCATCGTCGTCCAGTGTCCCACCCTACTCCGCCAGTCGTCCTCCAACCTACCATTCTCAGGGCTCAGCCAGCCACCGTCCTTCCGGTAGCGGCAGCGGTAGCGGCAGCGGTGGTCGCCCCGGCACGCAGATGTCGGACCCTCCGAGCTACCACTCCCCGTCGCCGAGGCAGAGCCAGCAGCAGGGCTATGGTGGGCAGCAGGGCTATGGACAGCAGCAGCAGTACCAGGCGCCGCCGGCGCCGCGCCCCCAGCAGCAGCAGCCTTCGTCACAGTATCTGCAAGCACCCGGGCAGGGCCAGGGTGGTGGAAGTGGGAGTGGAAGCAGCGGCAACTGGCTCCGTCGCAGCTCCGAGAGACTGAGGAGGGCTTTCCACCGCTCCGGGGACAGCAGCAAGTCCAAGAAGAAGTGATTGTCTGATTTAGATGTGTCCTTGATGAGGAAAGTCGAGAGTTGGGATGGACTGTTCGGGCTTGGTTTTTGCATCTGCTTTTTCGATTCATGCTCACTGTTGTTGCATTGCTGGATCAATGTCGCAGGCCCACAGTCATTTCAAGGGAAACAAGCAATAACAGTTATAAGCCCGTTTTGCTTATATTCGCTCCTTATATAATAAATCTCACTTTCCTTCATTAAAGACCGATGATGTGACTGCCTATGTTAGACTTCCCTGGTTTTCTCAGAGCGTTTTAGGCATTCGCCATTTTGATATCTCTTTCGCTACAGTATAGCAGTACAAGGCATCGCAATCTACAACAAGAGGCTGCTAGGAGCGACTGTAAGTCTAAACCTAGATGATGCTGAGCTTATGTATGGGTGTGGAGCGTGTGCCAACTCATCGTTATCGCCAGCATGGCGCTGGCTAGAGTCACTAAAGTAATTGGCTCAATTGTTGACGTCTAACTTTGCCCGGGTCATCTTTTTCAATTGCCAGATTCGGGTCATTCGCCGATCACAGAGGGTTATGGCACCATGCTAACTACGACCTACAAAAGCGGAAACGCGAAATGAAGCCGGTGTCGTCCAGACGAGGAATGTTGTGCAACCCCGGTAATGTTGTACTCCCCCGACAATATCCCGTCCTTCGATATCCGCTGTTCTTGTCAAGCCAAGAAGTGGGTGTTTCAAGCGCAGTGCATGGCCGTGGGGTGCGACCCATGGACTGTAAGACGGCCCATCTATGATCCGTACTGGCTAGAAGTAGTTTGGCTCATTCCAAAATTGCATTGACGAGGAGGGTAACAAATCGCTGATCGGAAATTTTGTAGACAGGTCAGTTTTGACCTTCATGTGCTACCTCCGAGTCCGCGGGAGGATGTTGGAATTTCAATCCGCTTCATAGACAAATTCATCAATCAGTACACACAAGGTGGTTGGAGATCCAGATAACGGGATCGGAGCGAAACTTGAAGGGTTTGTGCACCGAACACAACTCATGATACGATTACGTGATCGTCGTTCTAATGTTTTGCAGTCACAACTGGCGACTCGGGTGACTTATCTTACCCGACTGAATCCAAGCTTGAGGTGCCTGCCAAATTTAGTATAGTCTATCGCTCCAGGCACCGAGACGAGTTTCCTGTTGTCCTTAAACCACATTCAGTGGCTCCTAGCACCACGAAATCATTCTTATCACCAGTTCGAGGTCAAATACGGTCTTTTGGGGTCCTTGACGACTCCGGATTCCGACACAATGGACCCTTCAATACTGTGTGGTGACAACTCGTTTGGTCCAGGAGTCAAATCCGTTGACTGTCGTGGCGGCTTTGACTTCACATGTACGTCTGATCTCTCGAGGATGAGAATTCAATGACCATTAACATTGTCTTCTAGTCACCTTCGAAGAAATCATTTTGGCTATTTTGCCCACTGCCTGCTTTATCATCGTAACGCCATTTCGGACACTGCATTTGTTTCGAGGCAAGCTCCGGGTCAGGAAAAATGCCCTTCATCTTTTGAAACTGGTACGTGGCCTGCCCGACATGTCCAGCGTCATGGTGCTGCGGTCTAAACATGAGTAGGGAGCCATCATCACCTTTATCGCCCTGCAAGTCGCCATCTTGATTCTGACAGCAGCCAATCCTGAATCCCGAAACCACGTTGCACTGGCGTCAGCCGTGCTTTCTGTACTCGCAGGCGTGATTCTCGCCGCCTTATCCCACTTCGAACATGCTCGATCTGTCAGGCCATCTTTCATCATCAACCTTTACCTCATCGTGACAGCTTTGTTCGATGCAGCCCGAGTCAGGACACACTGGCTTATGAGTGATGGCAACAACCACACGCTCGCTGCTGTCATGACTGCCTCCCTAGCTGTCAAGCTGGTGGTGCTTCTGCTTGAGGCTAGGGAGAAACGATCTCTGCTCCTCGGTCTATACAGCCGCTTTTCGGTTGAGAGCACAAGTGGACTAATCAGTCGGAGTTCTTTTTGGTGGCTAAACTCACTCTTACTTTCAGGTCACAGGAATGTCCTTTCTGTGAATGACCTACCAGCCATCCATGAGAAACTCGACTCGGCGAGTCTGGGTGATGAACTGCAGTCCGCATGGGGCAGATGTAAGCTCAATCCATGACACCCAACCTTAGGAGACCCAACTGAAGTCGTCGTAGGTAACCAGAGCGGGAAACACGCCTTAGCACGTGCTTGCGTGTGGGGGTTGCGATGGGAGATACTCGCAATCTACGTTCCAAAGCTCTGCTATGCTGCACTCAGCATCAGCCAGGTGTACCTCATCCAGAATGCCGTCACGTACGTTCAAGGAGCCGAGTCCATCAACAAGGGATATGGCTTGATCGGCGCCTTCGCCATTGTGTACACTGGGTTCGCGGTAAGATGCGAAATGCTTTTCCCTTCTTCAGATCCACCCCAGAAATAAATGTGCAATCTTGCTAAATGCAAGGCAGGTAATGATGGGATGGGCATCCCACCTTTCGTACCGCCTCATGGCAATGATCCGCGGCCAGCTTACAGTCATCATCTATGCAAAGATGATGACGCTGTCGACAACCAATGCCGATGAGTCGGCGGCTATGAGCCTGGTGGGCACTGATGTGCAAAGGATCGCCGAGACATTCTGGCAGCTCCTCATAGAGGTCGTGCCGAGCGTCCTGCAGTTGGGAATTGCCGTCTATCTGCTTTATCTGCAGCTGGGCGTGGTCTGCGTGGCACCTGTACTGATCACTATCATCTGCACGGGTCTATCAGTGCTCGCTGCTAAGGTGATCACCTCTAGGCAGCGAGCGTGGCTGGAGGCAGTACAGAAGCGGATCAACTACACATCAGAGATCCTGGGATCTATGAAAAGCGTGAAGATCCTTGGTCTTATTGGCCAGCAAACTGCCAATATCCAGCAGTTTCGCAAGACTGAGATTGCTGCCTCGAAGAGATACAGAAAGGTTCAGAGTCTGAACATATCACTAAGTGTGTATTCATCCCAGCTCTTTTTGACCGCTCTGGCAACTGATCACCACGGTATAGTCAACCTCCCTGAGATGTTCAACTCTTTCGTGATTTTCGCAGCTTATGCGATCACCGCACAGCTTCAAGGTGAAAATGGGTTCTCAGTGTCGCAGGCAATCACCTCTCTAGCGGCTCTCAACCTTCTATCAGCAACTCTTGGTAACCTGCTGTTCTCGATACCGCAAGGCTGGGCTGCGCTTGGGTGTTTTACGAGGATCCAGGAGTTCTTACTACTTCCTTCACGCCGCGAACAAAGCAGCCTGACATCTGATGTTGGTACTCATGCAGATGAGACTGTCGAAAGAGGCTGGATTGAGCTGCAATCTACCAGAAGATTCGCCGACAATTTTATCACCATCAGCCCGGGCAGCTTCGGATGGTCTGATTCAGCCTCCCAGGTCGTCAAGGTGAAACTTTCCCTTCAAATCCGTGCTGGACTCACAATTCTCGTCGGTCCAGTCGGTTGCGGCAAGTCAACACTGCTGAAGGGACTGCTCGGCGAGACACCGCAGAATTCTTGCCAGGTCAGCACGTCAGCCGCGGAAATCGCCTACGGGGACCAGTCCGCCTGGATCATGAATGGTTCCATCACGGATAATATCACGGCGGGGACGGTGTGTGAGTTTGATCCCGAGTGGTACAGGACAGTGTGTCACGCCTGCGCACTAGATGTCGACTTCCGCCAGCTGCCGGATGGAGATTCCACCATGGTTGGAAGCAAGGGGGTGAAGATGAGCGGCGGTCAGAGGCAACGGATCTCACTGGCGCGAGCATTATACTCACGAGCCAAGCTGGTCATCCTCGATGATATGCTGGCGGGCCTGGACTCAGTGACGGAGGGTCTGGTTTTCCGGCGGGTCTTTGGTCGAGAGGGTCTCCTGCGCGGGCTCGGCGCCACGGTCGTCCTTGCCACGCATTCCGTGAAACATTTGCCCCAGGCAGATCTCATACTCGTCCTGGAGCAGGATGGAACGCTCGCCCAACAAGGTAGCTTCCCCGAGCTCAACGCGTCTGGGCGCTACGTCCAGGACATGAAGCTCAAGTTGGGCGGGGAAACCTCTAGCTACGAGGAGGACGGCGGCGGGACCCAAGAGGCTGGTGAAAGCCGTCGGGTCCAGGTGCCAACTTCCACGGCTGTCGCTGATGAGAGCCGGAAGACGGGTGACTGGATGATTTACAAGTACTATGCACGCGCCTTGGGGCCGCTGGGGCTGGCCTTGTTCGTCGTCCTCGTCGCCGGGGACTCAGTCTTCAGGGCAATGAGCAGTAAGTAAGTACCCCCAGTCCTCGAAGTGAACTTTTGTTCTGACGGTTGCAGATGTCTGGCTGAACTGGTGGGCGAACGACAACGAGAACGGGGGCGCACCTCGTCTTGGGTACTGGCTCGGCATGTTTGGCTTCATTAAATTCATGGGCGGGTTCTCTATGGTTGGAGCAGTAGCGTGAGTACATTTATGTGAATTATTCGAATTGTATGCTGAATATCTTCAGGTTTCTTTGGATCGTCATGATACCGCGATCAGGAAAGAATCTACACCAATCCATTTTGGATGCTGTCATGCGGTTAGTGTTCCAATATTCCGGTGACTTTAAATCTTGGGTATGAACTGACAGTATTCGTGTTAGCGCACCTCTGTCCTTCTTTTCGGAGACAGACACTGGGGTATTGGTCAACAGGTGAACACAATTCCACGTCACAGATCAGAGCAAACCTCATGCTAACTACTTGACAGGTTCAGTCAGGATCTTCGATACGCCGATATGTCTCTTCCAGGCTCACTCATCAACATTGCGTTTCGTGGGTTCTCCTGTGGCCACAGCTTTCAACTACTACTGCTGACTGTTTCCTCACAGAACTTGGGTCCTGCCTGGTAACAATAGCGTTGTCTGCCACGGCGGTGGGTTATTTCGCCGCCATACTGCCATTGGTCGTCGCAGCGCTCTACGTTATTCAAAACTTTTATCTCCGCACCTCTCGGCAGCTGAGGCTTCTAGAGTATGCATACTTATCTCATCATCCATATTCGGCAACAAGAAAGCTCACTATGTGCACAGACTTGAAGCGAATGCACCTGTGCTCACGCATTTCATCGAGTCTCTCTCCGGGCTGGTCACTATCCGCTCCTACTCCTGGACTGGCACGTACAAATCCAAGTGTATCCAACTCCTGGACGCAAGCCAGAAGCCCTATTATCTCCTCCTCTGCATCCAGCGGTGGTTAGTCCTAGTGCTCGACCTCGTGGTCGCTGGTCTCGCTGTGGTTATTGTTGGCATGGCTGTCGGCTTGCGTTCACATATCAACCCGGGGTTCCTGGGTCTGGCTTTGGTCAATATGATGAGCCTTTCGCATGCCCTCACGAATCTAGTACAGCATTGGACGAACCTGGAGACATCCCTGGGGGCGATTGCTCGTATTAAGGACTTTGCTGAGAACACGCCCGTAGAAAGGGCTGCGGACGAGTCACCCGGACATCTGGATCCAGCGTGGCCGAGCAACGGTGCTCTGACTTTTGAAGGGGTATCTGCTAGTTATGGGTTTGTATTTTTTAGTTCCGCTTCTCGTGAAACTCTTAATATACTGACCATTATCTTTAGTAAGAACATGTCGCCGGTCCTTGATGATATCACGTTCTCGGTTCAGGGAGGCCAAAAGATTGGTATAGTGGGCCGGACGGGAAGGTATGTTCCACGATCTGTACATTTGTACTATGTAATTTGGCTGCATGGCTCTGACTGTCATACTACCACCAGCGGGAAGAGCTCAACGGCACTCGCCATTCTTGGGCTCATCGACATCGTGTCCGGCCGAATCATGCTCGATGGCGTTGACATGGCCAATGTCCCTGGACCAGAAATCCGCGAACGACTGGTCTGTCTTACTCAGGACCCTTTTCTGTTTCCAGGATCAGTGAGAAGCAACCTGGATCCACTCGGGGCCTCCTCTGATGAAACCATCGCCTCTGCCCTGCGGAGAGTCGGTCTCTGGGAGGTGTTGTTGAACAAGGCAGACCGGGCCACTGAGGAAGTGTCAGCCATCCTTGACACGGTGGTGGAGACGGACACGTTCTCACACGGCCAAAGACAGCTGTTTTGCCTTGCAAGAGCTGTGCTGAAGCCGGGGAAGTTGTTGATACTGGACGAGCCCACAAGCAGGTAAGATGCACGACCCGAGACTTGGTGAAGCCGGGAGAATGGACGAGTGATTGTGTTAACCATGTACAGTGTCGACACCGAGACGGACGCCAAGGTGCAACAGCTCATCCGCTCCGAGTTCCAAGACTGCACCATCATCATGATTGCGCACAGGCTGTCGAGTCTAGTTGACTTTGACCGAGTGGCTGTCCTCGACGGAGGCAGGCTGGTCGAATTTGGAAGCCCTGCAGGGCTGCTCAAGGAAGGATCTGGTCATTTCGCGAGGCTTTACGGTAAATCGGTCAAGACTAGCTGACTGTAGCTCATGATTGTCGGCGACACGTCATTGTCGACGAAGGAATTGATTTGGACGCGACTGAAGATGACGTCGAGACTGCAAGATTGCATGAGTTTCCCGTTACAAGAGCCGAAATCACCTTGGGTCATTTTGTAGGATTTCTATTTCACAGGATGTAGATGACTGTCCAACAGCATTAATTAGATGTCCTTACCAAAAGTCGAGGGAGCTCTGGCCCACGGATACTGTAGCTGTGGTGGGGTCTTTTTCCGGGCGGAGACTTATCGATAAGAGCAATGCGGGGGGACAAGGAGGTAGCTCGGTTCTCAAATGCGCGGGCACTGCCTGTGCTGCCCATCTATGACTCGACCGTCGTCACAGGCCAGGCATTCAGGTCCCCCGTCCGTCTAAGCCCACTCCTCCGCCGACACCTCACCTGTCAATTGTGTTGCTCATTCGGCGAGCAAGTCCAACCAACGAGCCCACCAAATCATCCTACACGAGAGAAGAGTCATCACTGCCGAATAAATATCGACTGGTTCTTACTGCATCTTTCATCTGGGATTGTTCTCGCATCCCTCGCATCCCAATTCCTGGCAGCGACAGCACAGCATCAATGATCACCCGAATACATCGCCACTTCTAATCCAGAGGTACGTTCAACTTCACCTTCACGCCCCACTCGCACGCGCATTTGCGATGGCCCGCCTCGACGCACAAGCAGCGCTAGAACATCTCTGAGAGGCAGTTGTGGAGGTTGGGGCTGGCAGTATTTATCTCCTGCCCCTTCCTCGCCCCAATGCTCCATCGGATCTCCTAGACAATTCGGCGAGACACAAACTGACTAGCTGCCACTGCCAGTGCCTCGAGACACGATGGCGACTACAAAAGCGACGAAACTACCGCAGGAGCGGCGGAAAGGCGAGGCGGCCTTGAGCGACTTCGCCGATTACGTCGAGAAGCAACAAGCAATCAGATTCCCCAGTGCCAAACCAACAACGACAGTGGCAGCAGCAGCTGCCGCCGCCCAGGACGACCACGAGGCCGAGCTCGACGACATCCTTGACGCCCTTGACCTGTCCGACCAGGCCCCTCTAGCCCCTCTCCACGAGCTCCTCCTTGGAACCAGCGACGAGTCATTACAAAAGCTTGTCGAGCTGTTGACGTCGCGAATAGAGGAGGGCCATGGAGAAACATTATTCGACATCGGCTTCGAGCACAATGGCGAGTCCATGCACCTCGACAAAGAGGGCTGGGACAAGGCTTGGGGTCGGCTTCGAGAAGCAGCCACAAGAATAAAGGCAGACTGCCAATTACTCCTGACCAAGAATGTCGGTGGTGATGCCGAGAGCCAGGCCGCTGCCACCGACAAGGGCAAGGACTGCAGTGCCAAGGTACTCATCCGCCAAACCCCTGCCACTGTTGAGAACGTCATCGAGACTAGGATAGCAGTGGTGGGCAATGTCGATGCCGGGAAGAGTTCTATGCTGGGAGTCCTAGTCAAGGGCGACCTTGACGACGGGCGAGGAAAGGCCCGAGTAAATCTGTTCCGACACAAGCATGAGATCGAGACCGGCCGCACCAGTTCCGTGGGAATGGAGATCATGGGCTTCGACACCCACGGCAATGTCATTACCAGCGACACGCCCGGTCGAAAGCTGTCATGGGAGGAGATTGGGAAGCGCAGCGCCAAGGTCATCACTTTCACCGATCTTGCCGGTCACGAGCGATATCTTCGGACCACCGTCTTCGGCCTGCTGTCCAGTAGCCCTAACTATTGCTTGCTGATGGTTGCGGCCAACAATGGTCTGATAGGCATGAGCAAAGAGCACCTGGGTATCGCACTGGCATTAAATGTGCCCGTCATGGTCGTCGTCACCAAGATCGACATCTGCCCGCCTCACATCTTGGAGCAGACCCTGACCCAGATCACAAAGATATTGAAGTCTCCCGGCGCAAGAAAGATTCCAATATTCATCAACGACCGCGATGAATGCATAAACACCGCAACGCAGTTTGTGTCTCAGCGCATCACTCCGATTTTCCAGGTGTCCAATGTCACTGGCCAGAATCTGGACCTAGTGCGGACATTCCTGAACATCCTGCCGCACCATGGAAGGTGAATTGACCTCCATTTTCGATCGAAACTTCGAAATGCTAACGCTCACCACAGGTACGACGCTGACGCGCCTTTCGAATTCCATGTTAATGACACCTTCTCTGTGCCTTTCGTCGGAACTGTTGTCTCGGGTATCATCAAGTCCGGTGTCGTCCATGCCGGCGACAGCGTTGTCATCGGGCCCGACAGCCTGGGCCAGTTCACCACGAGCTCCATCCGCTCCATCGAGCGGAAAAGGATCCCTGTACCGGCCGCGAGCGCCGGCCAGAGCGCTTCGTTCGCACTGAAGAAGGTCAAGCGGAAAGACGTCCGGAAGGGCATGGTCGTGCTGCCGAAACCAGCCGACGGGGCCCCGACGCCGAGGGTGTACAACGAGTTTGTCGCCGAGGTGCTGATCCTCAGCCACGCCACGACCATCAAGAAGAAGTACCAAGCGATGCTACACGTCGGCCCTGTCAGCCAGACGTGCTCCATCATCGACGTCGACAGGCCGTTCATCCGCACAGGTGACCGAGCGACAGTGGCCTTCAGATTCGTGCAGAGGCCTGAGTATCTCGCCCCCGGTGATCGCTTGTTGTTCCGCGAGGGAAGAACGAAAGGACTTGGAATCGTCAAGGCTGTAGGGTATGACCGCAGCTATTTCCCCAAGAACGAAGGCAACGGAAACGGGAAGGCCACGGAGGAGCTTGCGCCTCCGGTCGAGGGTTCGGGAGCTCCGGAACATGGTCAGGATGTCAAGGTAGCCGGGTAGACGCCTCCGTCTTCATTTCGTTGACGCGGATGGACGGCTGCGGGGTCTCTGGTGATCCGTTCGGGACATGGGAGTTGCCTGCTTACTGGGGACCTGGGGCGTTGATCTTGCATCTTGTGCATACAAATTGCGCGCACATACGAGCTAATGGTTTGATGGACTTGGCTTCACGCATGCTTTAATACTGGTTTTTTTTGGCGTTATGGGGGCTTCTCGGGCTGGCCTACGTCTGAGAAAAGCGTCTTGCTTGTGCACATTTGTTTTCTTTTTTCTATCTGTTTCATACTTGTGTGATAATTCATCTAGCTTTATACCATGTCGTTCGTCTGGACTGTTCAATTGTGAACGGAATCTGCGCTAATCTTTGTGCAATCCATCGAGATGCTACTGTTAGAGAAGCAGAATCCCAACTTTGCCGTTGCCGGAACGTGGCGCATGTCTAGGCAGAGCAGCGTTTGGAAAGCAAACAAGGGTCGACATCACGACTCAATATCTAATTACGCTGTCAGCTCCAGGGGCCATCAATCAGCATGGAAGGAAAATGAGAGCCTATATAGGCAGTGGTGCAGTTTACTGCTATCAAACTGCTTGTTTTGTCATTATTAACGACAACCGCAGTAAAAACCTTGCAAAGACAGACCGGTCTGTCGCTGTGAAGCATCTTTTTCCTTTCTCACGCGTTATATATCTGAATTTCAACGTACAGTCTCATCCTAATCTCTGGATAAATTCACGAAAAGACCAAGAGGCAAGATTAACTTGAACAGACACTTTATGACCAGCTGTGGCACCTCATGGTCTAGTGTGAAGGTCGAGCGCGCGGTATCTCCGGTGGCACGTTCAAGTCGAGGGTACAATCATCAGCCCAGCCATTTGCACTATCTCAGTATTCCGAGACAGGAGCCGCGTCTTTTTGCACTAGTTATCCAGTCAGTGTTTTATTCATTTCCAAATTGCTGAATCATTTATGCAACTCATCTGGTGAGTGCAGAGAAATACTACACTAGACTGCACCACAGCTGCGCGGGATTCATCGGTGGATGTAGAGGGAAAATCTCAATGGTCAAAAGCTATTCTTGTGGAACTAGACGTAAACCCTTTTGGTTTGCAACATACCCATTCTTCAGCCAAGGCATCAAGTGTTGCTACTACCAGCTGGCGAACGGGCAGTCTACCAGCCTGAGACTTCTGGAGTACAAAGGGCCAAGTGCATTGAAGGAATGGGATCGAGTTAGGCTGACAATTGCTTCCTACTCTATCTAGGCTTGTCTCTGATTCAGCTCTTTGAACTTGGTCACGTATCTCCCCCATGACTTTCGCCAGCACATTCTCCCACTCCCAGGGAGTTCTCATTTAGGTCACTACGATGAGTATAAAAGTATACTCATATGTATCGCTCTTACCTCTCAATCGACCATCGATGCGACTGCTTGAGCTGAGTCTCACACCTAGTCTATTTACGTCAGGATGCATACTAATTCATGGTGACCTATGAAGGTATTCACTCGAGAATTCCCCACAATATCTTTCGGATGTGTGGGGTGTCCTTCCACTCGAGTTTGGATTGATGTAACCTGTATCAATCAGAGGGATACGGCAGAAAAGTCAAATAAAGTGGCACAAATGAGGGATGTGTATAAGAACGCTCATTGGTGCTTGGTCTGGCTGGGTCGGTCTAACCACTTGCATGGCCCTCGATACTCTTGAAAGATTTGCTGCTGATGACGGCACACCCGATGGTAGCCAAATTTCCACAGTGCTTCAAGGCGGGAAAATGAATCAAAAAGAGGCAATGCAAACTTTTCTGAATAATCCTTGATTCCAAAGGATGTATGTCATACAAGAAGTATCGTATCCGCCCAAACTAAAGGGCCACCATCCCAGTAGTACCTTAACGGCACCCAAACGGCACCTAACCAGGGCCATGAGCCGCCCAATGATTATTCAGCCAAATTTTCATATCCAACATATCTTCCAGTTCTTCAGGATCTATTATCGGAAACCAATCTGAGCCGAAGTGCTGTCTAAAAACAACACCCAGCAACCCTAGAGCCTTTCGAACATCCGGTTGGTCCAAAGATCGTTCGCGCTCCCTTCCGAACTTGAGAATCTGAACAAGGCGCCTAGCGTGTGGCAATAATTCTGAGCTGGACATTATGACTGAAGCATCACTATTATAAATCGCACCAGCTGCCATTACGGCAGCAGCCGTTCGAAAGAGGACTGCATGGATGTCTAGGCTGAAGTAGTATGACCACTCGTGGACGACTGGGTGGACCGAGAAGTATCTGCTAGCCTGATTTTGCTCGATCAATGAGTAGTTACTGAGCATCCTTATGGCCTTATTCAGCGATAAGGGGCTCCGTACTGTATTTTGAAACCAGGGGGGCAAGTTTTGGACTGTGAAAGGCTCCCATGCCGTGTTGTTCGGTGTTACGAGGAGTGAATGCTGTATCTTCGTGTTGTCGAAAAAGCTCGAGAGCTGAAGGAGCTTGGCCGCGTTTTCTCCGTCCGCCCCTTTCTTCCTCACGTAATTGAAGGATGTAACCCATGTCGTCCGAATACTTTGTGCGCCATGGTCGCTTCCCATTTCATCTACAAGACTTTCCCACTCTGTTTCCCAAGCATCGAGGTACTCGTCGATGCTAAGGGATGTCTCACGCAGAAACGAGCCGGCCTGTTGAAGCGCGAGGGGGAGGCCGTGCAAGCGAGTCGCTATTCGACAAAGACCTGTTGCGAATAAGTCAGCATCCACTTGCTCACTTCTAAGCGGCATATGGTTGTGCATGATTGTACTACCCTCTTCCTTCCTGCCTGATATCGCAGCTAGCAGCGTAATCGCATCCTTGTCCCTCTGAAAAGCACGAAGCTCAAAGAAGTTGAACTGCTTGGCTAGACTTGAGTCACGCGTAGTGATTAGAATCGAGCCGTGTGGAGCTCCGGGAAGAAGTTTATCGAGTGTATAGTAGCTTGAGCTGCTTTCGTATCCTCCAGAATCTTGATCGACATTGTCGACGATTATGAGCCATCTATTGTTGGCAGGCTTCTTGAGCCAGGAGTATACAGCTTCTGAGAGGTCGGAAATTTGGGCTGGGACGGTCTCGTCGATTGGCGGCGCGTTCGGTAACACCTGGTAAGCAATTTTGGCAAGATCTCGAATATAGCTGTCTTCTGTGGCTCCATTAATCCAGAAAATTGCAGTGTACTTAGCTCGAAACTTGTATGCAAACTGTACTACCAACTGGCTTTTCCCAATCCCACCAAGGCCATGCACGGCGCACACCATTCTCTGGGATGTGGAGCTTGGAAGAAGTAGCATTGCAAGACGTTCCATTTCCTCCTCTCGTCCAACGAATATCCGGCTTAGGGAGTGTCCTCGTGAGTCGTAAGGGACTTGGTAGCGTTCTAGTACTTGTCAGCATATCCCATAATACGACGGATTTGCACCTACCGCAAGCCTCCAGTTGCTCAAAAACCGTCCTTACGGGCAAGGCTCCTGCTAGTATTTCAGTTCTGCAATGGCATATAGCTTTCGTACACTGACCCGACACATTAGCTAGGGGCTCACCTCTTGGTCTATGCATGACGGAGTTCGATTCATCGATTGATGTTTGAAGTGTCGGCCTTGAGTCACAAGCCTTGGAGGCCTTAATGTCTGCAGCCAAGTCTCCTACCGCGACTTCGAGGCTTTCAAATGATTCTGATGTTTTAAGGCCAGGCTCTATACATCCAGTCATTTCAGACCCAATCGAATGCGATGGTAAGCTTTCCGTCAGAGCACCGTAATCCCCAATCTGTGGTGGTGTTTCGTGTCCGTCCTCCAGTGGGGCCATACTAGTGAAGCTGTCGACGAATTTATTGATCATTCGCTCGGTCTCCATTAAATAATTGTGAGTGTGAGCCGAGATCCTGCTGGCCGTGTCCCAGTCGGATAGTCGGATGTCTTGAAGGCCTTTATCGACGTTGAATCGGAAATACTGATCGCTGTCGCCATGTTGTTTGCCTAACCGTGCTGCGACCTGTTTGGAGGATGATGCCATCTTCTTGAGTGCGTTGATAATGGACCATCGCGTATTCTCAATAGTGACAACGTCCCCAAGACCCGTGCCTAGGCTAAGGACCCTCATTTTACTATGTCCGGGGAATTGCTGTTTGGCTTCCCCAACAAGGACTTCACACGGGTTGTTATACCCAAAACCTGCATCGATGAACTCGATTTCATCTCGACCGACCTTGATTGATTTGAAGAAAGTCGTTGCGGCCGAGGTCGCTCGTGCGACCTGCCAAATGGTGCATCCATCGAAGCCGGCAGACGTATCGTAAGTTTTGAACAGAGTCGGTGGCGCATCGACATTCTCTTTCGTAATTGCCAGAACTACACTATTGTAATTTATTAGCACTTTCCCATTCTTGCGCTCTTTGTGATCGGGAAACATACGTCTTCGCGCATGATCCATTGCGGAAACGCATCTCGCTGTGTGGGCATGTCTTAGAAGTCGAGTGGCCTTGGCTTCGTCGAGCGACACATTCTGTTTCGACGCAGAACTCCTTGACCGTCTGTTTAATCGCGGCCTCCAGGGCGCTAGCAGAGAATGCGCCTGTCGGTGGAGCGGGGAGAAATGAGGTTCGCTTCGGGGTGAATGCCTGCTGGGCAACTTTTCTATACGCTCGTATGCACTCATCGACCGCCATTCCCAATCGACCGAGCATGATCGCGATGATCCTGCGCTGCAGTTAGTGAGTATATAAGACATATCGCTCGATAGACCACTTTACCCTCCTGTGCTTGTGCCACCGATCAAGTCAAAGTATTCACATGGCCGCGGAATACGGTCAAGACGCTCAGACTTGCGAATCTTCTCCATGATATTCTCCAAGATGAGTAGACTCGATATGCCCCGAACCCCTCCACCATCTAGGATCGTGTCAGCACCACAGCTAATCTTTGACTGCAAAACCCTCACCAAGAGAGAGAACCCTCAATGACGCGAGGGAAGCTGTCATCGTATTCGCCTGGGACTCCATTCTATTCATAGTCTTTACGGTCATGGAATGGACATCTGAGCGCAGACTGCATGCCAATGGAAACGAGAAAAACCCCTTTCCAAGGTTCGAACAGATCGTTTGCACCAACTCACTGGTCTGCCTTCCAGGTACGTGTTCCAATGCCTTGTGTCGTGAAAATTAAGATGGGAATGGAGTTTAAATCATGAAAAACAAGTCGAAACAGCTGTCAGATGAGGGAGTGGACGTTCCGGTGAAGAGGCTATTCTGGTGATGAGCCTCCCGCTGGGGCTCACAAACTGTCTAGAAAGGTGGAGGGGCACGGGGATAAGTTGCATGCATAAAATTCTTCGACCTATCTAGACTGGTAAAGGAAGGTGACACAGCGCAGTAGATGTTTGCACTGCTCATTGGCTGAGACTGTCATCTTCCGTAAGTCGCTCAGGAAGCACAAGCGTGATGCGTATGATAAGCTCGGGCCGGTGTAGAAGCAAGTGATCGTCCTTAACTTCAGATGCTCTTCCTCAGGCGCAAATGATATCTAAATCACACGGATTCTCCATTCATTCTAATTGTATATTTATATACATATGAATGTGTGTGTGTGTGTGTGTGTGTGAAGCAGATCTCCTATTTCCTGTGACTGAGGTCTCCTAAGGCACACCGATTCTCCCATGCTCGCTAACGTCGTAGGGCTTGAACCGGAGTTGTGTCATCTTGGAATCGTTTGCAGTGAGGAAAAAAATACGAGCCTAGACATTGGTCTGACTACTGACATCTCCATCCGTATTGAAAGATTCCCAGATGTAGATGATGAGGCGAGACGTCATTGAGATAGCACCTGGCGTAGATGACAGAATCTCTGGAGCACACCAACGAATTCAGACTACGAGATAAGTTGGATGAGACGACGAGAATACATTATTCAGCCTTGCAATAAAGATAGCAAGACTCTCTGATTGCATGAGGACTTCCAAAAGAGACCAGGCTCAATCTTGATAATATTTGATGACATTGGAAAACGGTTTTGTCAGACACCCTTAAGTGATGCCATTGCCTCAGGGGCGAAATTGCTTGACCTTTTCCAAACACCAATCACAAACTTGCCCCCTGTGCTTCCGCCTCCTCCTTTTTATCCTCTTCCTTCTTCTCATTTTGCTTCTTCGACTTCACAGCCGCCGCCTGCGCGGCCTTCTTCTCCTTAGCCTTCTGCTCCTTGGCCTCCTCGGCGGCCTTCTCCGCCTTGACCTTGTCCTCCCACCACCGCTGGACATATGTCGCGAGCACCATCTCCAGCACCTCGCGGCCCTCGTCGCCCTCGTCCACGTCGACCTCCAGGTCGCCCAGCTTCCCCTGGTAGAACCACGGCTTCGCCATCTTGGCGACCACCTTGCCGTCTTTATCTGTGGTCTTGGACGTCCCCGTCCACGTGTACGTGACGCCCCTGAACGTCACGGTGCGGTTGTTGCTCCCGAACCAGGTGCTCTTAAGTTTGAGCTTCTCCGTCTCGTCTGTTGCCGGCTCTGCCTCCTCGGTGGTTGGCTCGGCTGTCCGGGAGGGATGGACGGCCAGCGTTGCGTTGCTTGGCTCGTCGATGGTGGCGATGCAGATGCCACCATCTTTCTCGCTTGGTTTACCGCGCCACAGATGCTTCTTTGTGCTTTTCACCCATCCTGTCTCGGTGGATGTGCTGTATATGACGGCATTTGCGCTGGGCTCCTTGAATACCAGCTCGTTGGAATTCTTGCCGTATATTCGGCCTGGGGCATTTTCAACCTGATAGGTGAGTTTAGGCATTGTATTTTCTGTATAAGTCAGGCAGTAAGCTTGAGGAATAACGATGTGGCTGAGGTGTGGCTTTTGTGAGAAATGGGCTGGAATCTGCCCAGCATTTATCAAGCGGGAAAGACTGGGGTGAGCCACTGGACATGGAAAGTGATGTCATTCGGATCTGGCGTCGTTACTAGCTCACACCCTCAACTCGTGCAGACGGTTGCCATTGGCCTTTCCAAAGATTTAACGCCACAGCTACTATGCTTCAAGATTAGCTTCAATATTTTCTGATATTTTTTCTCAGCCATGGAGAGCAGGTCGCGCGAGGAACTTGTTATTGTGCTCACCGGAGCGTTTGCGCACCTCTCTGCAGAAACAAGACAATGATGAAAGAGTCAGTCAACATTCATTGAGAAAATACAGATCTGGACTCTGCAGTCTCAACGTGCATTTTTAGATTCCTTGATTTATTATCTATGATTGTCCCGTTCGCTTCTTTGCTATCGCGAGACAGGTTCATTCATCCTCATGGATGTACTCGGCGCAAATCGTGTCTCCCCTGATGTCCATGACATCCCCGACAGTAACGTTGGGCAGGATACCTAGCATCCAGATCACATGGTTCAACGTGGTGACATTTCCATCATCTCCATCGTAGTCGAGGATAGCAGCCGTGGGGGCGATCCATTCGTTCTTCAGCAGATGGTCGTCCCTCGGAACATTACGACCGCCCATGTCCGTGAGACGATAAGTCAAGTTTGCTTGCTGCCACTCCCACCAAAGACGATCGACGTTGGTGTGATGCAGATAAAACAGGGGGTCTCCAGGGCTGGCACTTTGGAGCTCGAGCTACTCAAATTGTTAGCAGTGCGTTCTTCTGCTGATGTATTCATGTTATGCCGGGACACTGACCGTTCCGGAGACAGCAAGGTGGGCAGAGCTGTGCGGCTTCACGGAGTAACAACTCCACGCATCATCATACGTTGTTGCAGCAAAGCACGTATCGGCATACGTGCTATTTGCCCAAGCCCAGTAGGACTCCGTGAAGTTGCGGCCGAGACAGTACTCCTCGTAGTCAATGACACCCCAAGCCTGGTCGAGGCGGAGAGTCGAGTTCGCGAATGGCCCGTCCACGACACACCTGTCGCCCTCGCGGCCGTTGGAGCCAAAGCTGAACTCGTCGGAGCCGAAGACACTGGCTTCCTCGATGGGGCCAGCATCGGCATCTCGCTGCTCGTCCCAGTATGGCTGAGCTCCTGTGTAGTTGCATTCTTGCTGCAGCAACACCTCATGCACGCGCATGTAGTAGCGGTGCCAAGGCCAGAACTGCCCGACGTCGTGGATATCATTGGACTGGATGATGTGCGACATTTGCAGCTCATCCCATCTGTTCTTGGTGCCATTGATGCCCAGCTGGGCGGGCTGGGACATCAGGCATTTTTCGGCCCGGATGTATTCCGCCTTCTCTTCATTGGTCAAGGTGTGCCTGTGATATTGATTCATCAGTATTCATTCAGTATCCACCTGGAAAACTTATCCTACCAAGCCTTTCTTTGATTCAATGATGTACATGTGGAAGTAGTATTCCGGCGGGCAAGAGTCGATGCACTGGTTAGGGAAGCAAGTGATAGCAGGCCGAGAACGGCGGACGCAGTAAAGGAGGGACTCATTCTGCCCACTCGAAATCTGTAGTGAATGACAGAACCACAGACGCTACCTCTAGAGAAGGGCAAAGAGAGTCTCTTGGTCAAGCAGATCAATCAAGAAGGTCCACGGAATTCCTCTTAAGTAAAGAAGGAATGAAAAGCATGATTCAACTACACCCTGCCACTCATTCCACACGAGTGTTTCCCCATTGAGTCTCGGTGCCGAGTTCTCCGCTACGGTATCAAAGTTGGAAATCTGTGTATACGTACGAATGCTTGTATGACGGTCCCTTCTGCGGGTCGACCCGGCGTCCTTCCCGTAAAATTGGCCTCAGCCTCGTGGGTCTTTTCGTACGCGCAATGCCAGGGCATCCAATACTACGTGTCGAGTTCCATTACGGGCCACCGTCGGAGCAATTGTGAAAAGCTTTTAAAATTCTTTCCCCTTTATTCGGATGTCATGGTCCTGATTCGGTCATCAAGGATAGTAGTTCACTGTTCAAGTAGTGTTGCAGTCAAGTCTCGGGATTGCCGCCCACCTGCCGCTTCAGATATACGAATGGTTGGCGGCAAACCCACCTTCCAAGTTCTGTCAGTGACCCTGTTTAAGATCCACTTGTGTACCTTATCGTTCACGCGGTGCCACAATGACACCTACGGTACCCTCTGGCCGGAAAGTATCATAGGACACTAGCCGCAGAGCTGACGCATCCCAATCATGGAGCAAACTGGCTTGATAGCGCCAAAGGACGGCGTTTCGCGTGTCTCTATCCCAGCAACGAAGATCAAGCTTTCAATTTCTAGCGGCTGTCATGGCTTAAAGGGATGGTAAAATGTTTCGAAACACAAAGCTTGGCCACGATGGATCTTGATTTCACCTTGATCTTACTCAGGAACCCCACAAGAATTTATCTGAAATGGGTGCATCCGAAGTGGCGGACATCGGCTTGGGTGGGTCCCCGTCGATCAGTGCGACCCTGCAGTTCTATTATCGGCCGCGGCAGCCCCTGACGAGCATCGGTGGTCCTTGACTACCGTTGCTTAATTTGAGAGTTTCGGTCAATGCTCCAGACATGACTTTGTTCGTCTTCATGAATTAATCAGTAATGTTGGCTCTTCTGGCAACCTGCTGCCCTATATCTAGAGTCTTCCATTTTTGAAGGCTTCGGATGCACGTGGCGACGGACGCATGTCGTGGAGTAGGAGATTTATTTAAAGCAAAACGATTTTGTCTTATTAAATGAAAGTCCAAAGGCGTGATTTCCTGAAATCATAACTATATCGCCGGAACGGTGGCTTCAAGCAAGTGGGATCCTGAGTTGAATTCCAAACTTTACTAGCTCTTTTAACTACGGATGAGGAAGACGCAGAGGGCAATACTCTGTCCAGCTAAAATCAACATGAACACCGTTATGTTAGTAGAACTTAAGCTAGCTAGACTTTGAAAGATCCCCATATGTGCATCTTGGTCACCACCTGGTGCAGGTGCTCACTTATGTTTACTTTCCAAGTCGTTCAACAATACTCACACGACTCAATCGAACATAGCAACGGATATTCACTCGGAATTCCATAGCAAGCTTATTACAACCTATTCATGCCCATCTGTCCTTTCTGTGGCTGGCTATGACTAAGTCTATGTCCTTGTCCGCTTGCTCTGAGTGACTCGGCGGGGCGACGAGTGACTTTGGCTGTTTTGACGCTTATATCAGCGGGCATCATAGACACCTTTCAAGAGACCACAGTGTCTCCCACAACTAAAGCCGAATTTGAAGTTAATATGAGTCCAACCCAAAGAACGCGAGAGTGGGCGCTGGTCCGCGCAACCACGGGGTCCAAACATGATGCGCCATGTGGGCCAAGGTAAGCTTGTCTCCTCAGCGATTCCTGTATGCTACTACCCTCACTAGTACTGATCACCTAATTTCAGATGTCGTTGGTTCCATTCAGACGGCCGACGTCGCCGCCACCCTCGAACCGTGGTCCGTGTACAGGGACCGGGCAAGGTCCACGGGCGCCATTCACGATGCCCCCCTGGGGGAAGGCAACGTTCCTTTCCTGACAGAGGACACTCTGATATACATGATAAGGACACTTCTTCTGGAACAGAACTAACATCTGAGCCACAGAATCAAGCTGACCTTGCCGACCAGGAAGAAACTGCCAGGAATGATGGAGGGGTCGAGCATACGTCAGGAACAGGTACCGCACACGATATTATTTCACATGATACACGTGATAGAGAATCCTCGAGTCTACACGAACGGGGAGGTGGCTTGGGGCGTCTCTTGCGTCAGTGCTTTGGGAGACGCTCACCTCCGAGCCACATGCCGCACTACATCTACCACGAGTATCCCCGACCGGTCTACCGACCGCCATACCGTAATCGACACCGGCCGAGACACCAATCTCGGCATCGACAACGGCGCCGCAGGAGAAGCCACAGTAGCCACAGTTACGATCGGTCCCATCATCATCGACATGATCGATATCACTCGCCATCTCCTCGCCCGCGCCACAGGCATCGATCAGCACCGCCTAGAGCGACAAAAGCGCCGAATTACGACAATATGAACGATGACGAGTTGTTCAATACTCTGCTAGCTGAAGAGAGAGCCGTGGACCCTATGCTGAGAGATGTGGACGCCAGGAGAGCACGGGGTGGAGGTATGTAGAAGCGCACAAGATGTCGTTGACAGGAGTGAGCCTCAATAAAATTAGTTGCATTTTGATATTGTCGGAAGCCCCACGCGCTCTCCTGATGTTTGCAAGTCTCTGTGTTTGTAACTATGGAAACAAAATGTGTATCCTGACTCAACCCTTTGACGTCACCATTTTGCTCATCTTCCAGTGCTGGATTTAGTTGATATTCTTTGAATTAGATTCAAGCACCAAACTTTCCAGAGGTAACAGACTTTTGTTCTGATTCACAAACAACCTTAGCGATCTTCAATAGTGGTTCAGAAAAGTTGTGGTTTGAGGCTTACTTCATGTGCCTCCCTCAGGGAAAGAAGAGCAAGGCTGGATGAGGTGCAAATTATCTTGACACCATCTTGCAGTACAGATATGATATTTTGCGGTCAGCAATTGATCATCTGCGGCCAGGTGTAACCGATTGTGCAGAAGACGAGCCAAACCCTGCGCTCCCGAGCTCACGCAGACCTCGGACCACAGGTAAGTACTGGAGTCCTGAGAGCCAGTAATGCAATATTCAGAGGATGGGTGTTCCACTGTCCAATTCTGGCAGGCTGGGTGCCCCATATGCTGACCGCAAGGGAGAAGCTATTCGACTATTACCGCCAGAATAGGAAGGTAAGACATGAGATGGCGGCTGGGATTTGAATCCTCCCTAGCTGCTTATGTCTGCTTAAGAATCACCTGGACACTGTCTCATTTCATACAATCATTCTCAGATGTTAACAATTTTCTACTCATCCACCTTGCACTTCAGACAAGTTCCTGCAGCGTTCGACTTCGCCATGACACACATGGCTTTGCAAAGCCACTTCTGGGTCAAAGCCCTGCCATTGCTCGGCGCGCTTTCAAGCATTTTATTATCAGCTGTGGCCAAGGAAATTCCGCCGTATTCAGGCAAATACAACGTCGCAGCAACAAAACAGGTCATCGCCATCAACGAGCCAGATGTGTTTGCTCCGGGAAATGTCTCTACGTCTTTTCTAGTGACGCTGTTCTACCCGACGTTGGAAGAACCCAATGTCCCAGGGACAACACCGTACCTGACAAAGGTCACTGCGAAACAGTTCGAAGAGTGGCTCCAATTCCCAAATGGAACACTTGCCAACTTCACAACACGGGTGCAGTGGGATGCGCCATTTGCCGAAACTTTACTCCAGGATGAGGGCTCAGAGTCGCCCACCTTGATTTTCGGGTCAGGTCTGGGAGGCCCACCCTGCGAGTGCTACACGTTCTTGCTCTCTGAGCTGGCATCCAAGGGATTCACCGTTGCCGGGCTCGACCACACGTACGAGCAGCCATACGTGCTGTATCCCAATGGCAGCGAGTACTACGGACCGCCGCTCGATTACTCCTGGAGCACGGAGGAGGTTCTGACCGCCATCGATCACCGCGTGAACGACACCTTCGCTTTCATTGACGCATGGCCCAAGTTGGCCAAGAAGTTGGGTTTCGCCTCCACGACGCACAGTTTTGGGACATTCGGTCACTCCATCGGCGGGGTAGTCGCCCTCACTTTTGCGCAGCTGGTAGACCAGAGCTTAGTCCCGGCAGGTATCAATCTCGACGGGGCCTTCTATGGCACGCTTAATAGCTCGGCCTCGGATGTGGCTCGTCCATCCTTGCTGCTTAGCTCCGAGGGCCACGCCAGTTCTCACCTCGACACGAGCTGGGACACTTATGCTGAGGCGCAGTCAAGCTGGTGGCGAATGATAGAGATCAACGGCAGTCATCACCGGGACTTTAGTGACATCACGTTCTGGAAGGAACTGGATCCCCCTGTTGACCCTGGGACTGGGAACATCAGCAGCGAGAGGATGGTTGAGATTGAGACATCATTTGTTGCTGCTTTCTTCAACTGGACGCTTTGGGGCAAAACCGAGAGTGAAGTGTTTGATGAGCCCGATCTGTTTTACCCAGAGACCGTCCTAGTTGCAGGAGATGATGAGATACTGGAAGATTGATCGATATGTGAGATCACTACCAAGTTGAAACAGATCTAGTAGGAACATCAGGACATGCCTTCTGACTCGAGACACGAAAGTCGAGAAATGAGTCCCATGACAATTATCAGCGAAGCTACGCTATGCTGGCTCATGATAGACATTCCACTGAACCTCTTTCTTAATTATCATTTCCCTGCTGCCACATCTGCTGATGCCCCGCCCATCATCCGTCGCACTACTCCTATGGTCTGAAGTGCCGTCAGGGCTATGGTGGATAACAACTTCGTGTTGCAGCGACCCAGGTCGAAGTCTGGGCTGTTGCTCTCCGACAGAACCATCAGTCCCGTCCTGGATATGGCCAGAAGGCAGGCCCTCGGGAGACTTATTCCTTCGCCTCCGGGAATGTGTGGTAAGTGGTTGGAGTGCATAAGCCTCGGACGACGTGTACACATCCTTATCCATGAAGCCGAATGAAACGCCAAGCCCGGTTGAAAATGACTTCATGAAGCTCTTGAGGTTTGGTATCGTCGCGGAGATGAGCGAGTAGGTGAGCATGACTTGCTGCAGGAGCAGACTGCCGGAAATCTCGAATAGCGGTGAAGTTGATCTGGTATATTGTCCGAAGAGGCTGAGGTGGGCGACGGAAAAGGCGATCAACGGTAGGCGGAACGCAAAAGCAAGGAAGACTTGAGACTTGAGGCAGAGCGACATGGTGTTCGACCACACGAAGAGCACAGGCAAGGAGCAGATGAGTATTTCGGTGATGATGTCGAAGGCTGTTATAACCTGCCAACGGAGGAACTGTTTCCCACCCGATGTTAGATTGAGGGTTCCCACCCAAAGACATATACCCTATGTTGCTTACTTGCTCCGGACACTGGCGAGAATGCGCCGTCGTCAGCATTCTGTCATGGTCGCAATCAGTTGCGATTCCAATCACAGATGCAAGGCCCCAAATGGCACTGAATGCCAGAGTCCCCATGCAAGTCATCCAGGCTTTGTCGATATCGAATGTGAACACTCGGCGGATGAGCGAAGTCACCGAACATTTGGCCAGGCAAAGAATCGCAATCGAGAGGATTTCGGAGGCGAAGAAGGTCTGTGAGGAAGAAGAGTTCAGCTTGCTGCTCGGAGGTCTCATTGACCGTATATGTACATATGGTAGACAACGTACCCTTCCAGCAATAGGCCACTGAACCTCCAACGTGATCTCCTCTGACTTAGCAAGACCATTCTTTAGCCCGTGGAATACTACCCCCGACTGTACATAGAGCAGTATCTTGTAGTAATATGGTTAGCCGTGATGATGCAGCTCGTACTGGCCTCAGGATCAAGCTTACCGTGGCAAGTCCGATCAAGTAATCGTCAGCGCCGTAAATGCCCTTTTTAATGCGAGCTCTAGCCAATCCTGAGAAGCTGCTGTATATCATGCCCAGAATGGTCACAATCCAGAGATATCCGGCATGGTCGTTGTATTCAATCGGCGAAAATGCAACAGTCCCGCCATCAGACTCGTGTGCATTCATGGTTCTCAATTGGGAAGTTGTCGTGAAAGCATGTTGTCCTTCCCTGCTCAACGGTGGAGGCCCTCCCCCAGTATATGAACGATGGAGACGAGTTTGGGCACCAGCGGTCAACCGTGCGAGATGGCGAACTTTATCGCACATCAGCCAGCAAACAGCGGGTCAAGTCTCTCACATGCCCGTATTACAAGGAGGCATGCTTCCCTCTTCAGGCCAGCCAACGTAATGGATTGAAAGCTAACATCTGCCAGTGATTCGCCCAAGGACGAGGTATGATAATAAGTCCGACACGTTGCATACATTGAAGGAAGAAAACAGAGCCAGGTCCATGATCCAACGAAGTCATCGGGCGGCTGTGGTTTGCGGCAGATCATTACTGATCCAGGGATTCGCCAGGCAGCGTGACAGGCGGACCGTGGTACTAAGGCCGGACGAGCCGTACATCTCTGCCCCGGCATCTTTCCGACCTTGGCGACTTATGCTCACCGATGCAGACACACAAGCTGATCCCCATGCTCTTAGGTGGAGGCAGTTATTATTGTGACAGATCACTAGAGCAATCGAAAGTGGTCGAGGCCGGGGCTTCGAGCGCTTCCAGGGAAAAGTTTCAGCTTGCGAATTTGATCTCCGGCAAGCTAGCCACGCCTGTACTCGGAATCCACTGACCAAATTTTGACGTGTGGGGGTCTCTGCTGTCGATCAGCTTGAATCTGGTCGTCCCACGTGTGCTTGATTCCCCAGTCACTCAAACTCAAATGTGTGTCGGTTCCAGCTGGGAGGATACCGATGGGTCTACATCGCAGATCGGGCTTAAAAACTCCTCAGCATTCGACCACGATGTTTTCTTTGTCCCTTCTTGTCGCAGAAAGTGCATGGACTCGGACATTAGTATGTTGTGTGAGTTTCAAGAGGATCATTACCCCAGCCCGGAACCACGGTAACATGCAGTAGTCTGTTGCAAGACGACATGTCAAAGAACCGAATGCCGTAGGTGTCTCCGGGCATCTCCTCCGATTTGGCTCTCCATGGGCTAAATGTGAGGGACCCCGTATCCATCTTTACTAGCCTAAAATGGGTGGAGACAGTGGCGGAAATCCTCTACACTTGCCTCTGAAATCGCTCAGAGTGCGCGTCCTGACGATCGAGGTCAATCTTTGTGGTCACAATTCAACTTTCATACCCCCCATTCCTTTTTGGATTTTCAGCTACGATGAAAAGACTGAGGGTGTGGTATTGATCAGGATTGTGCCAGCTAATAGTGTGATTAGACTCCATCGTGAGTTGCGCGATTGAGTCAGGGCAAGGGGTGCACCTTGAGAGGATGAAAGACACATGCACACTTATATCTTCGGAAATAATTGATTATCTGTTGACGCTTAACCCCGCGTGACGACATGTCTCGCGCAATTTCGCTCACGAAGCTTGTCGATTTCCCCGTACCACGGTGAAGCCCCTCGAAATGGGCTCTGGGCAGCACTATTAGGTGGGTCTTTGTCCAGCGGGCTCGCTTCTGTCTCCGAACCCTGCGCAGATAGTCGAGCCAACCCAATTGGAGTGTTACATCCTCGTGTGTGCGTCCGTTCCGCGTGCGAGATAGTGATATATCATATGCCCCCTGAAGATCCCAAAACTTTTTCTCTGGTGCCTACCTCAGCACCGTTCTCTGGCCTGAGTCGTGGCAAAACTACTGCCAGAGATCAACCAGAGCAGTTAGACGCTACCAAGATGGCATCGAATGCGACGACCGGCGCCCAATTCGACAATGATTCGGCTGAGTTGAGCCTCCGCCAGGCACTTGCCAGCGGCAGTGCCGTGGATGAGAAGACGGGCACCTCAGACGATCGGGCTAATATGTTCCGGATGGGCAAGAAGCAGGAGCTGAGGGTTCGTAACTCTGGTGATTTTGGCGTGTCATGCTGTTGCAGTCGTTGACAGTATGCAGAGAAACTTCCGCTTTGTTTCCATGTTTGGCTTCACTATGATCCTCATGGCCTCATGGGAAAGTATCATTAGGTTTGTATCATATTTGGTGAAGAACCACAGAGTATAACGACTAAGACTATGCGTGTAGTGTCTCCAATATCGGCCTTGTTAATGGCGGTACTGCGGGTTTGATATGGATGTTCTTCATCTGTTGGGTTGCGTTCATCTTCATCAATACGTCAATGCATGTCTCAAGCAATCCAAAACCTAACAAAATATCTCGGACTCTGTCTTGCTAACTTGATCCTCAGGGCGGAAATGGGGTCTATGATGCCCACCGTGGGCGGCCAGTACGTCCGCAGTCATGTACAGAAAACGAGCCTCAAAGTGCTAATGAAGATGCAGATACCATTGGGTGTCCGAATTCGCACCTAGAGACTACCAAAAGTTCATCAGTTATCTCATGGGATGGCTTTGTGTCCTGGGTTGGCAAGTAGGCTGCACTTCGGGCGCGTACCTTGTCGGGACGCAGATTCAAGGGCTTATCGCGTTGAACAACCCGGAATACTCCTACGAGCGCTGGCATGGGACACTGCTCACTATAGCCGTGTCTGCATTTGCAATCCTGTTTAACACGGTACGACCGCAGATACTACGGCACTGGAATTGATATTGGATGAATTTGCTGACCTTGTCCCAGGTCTTGGCCAGGAAGTTGCCCTTGATCGAAGCGATCATCCTTGTCATCCACATCTTTGCCTTTTTCGGTATCCTGGTCACTCTTTGGGTGCTTGCTCCTGTGAATGCTTCACCCAAGCAGGTCTTCACGCAGTTCAACGACGGTGGCGGTTGGAGAAGCCTCGGCGGGTCTGCTCTCATTGGTATCACAAGCGGCATTTATCCTCTCATTGGAGGAGATGCCGCAGTTCATATGTCTGAAGAGCTTCGAGACGCCGGGAAAACGCTTCCAAAGTGCATGATATGGACAACTGTTGTGAACGGAGGTCTGGCTTGGGTCATGGCTATCACGTTCTGCTTCTGTGTTGGAGACCTTGAAGAAGCTCTCAACAGTCCGACTGGTGCGTTATCTCTACCTCTGCTCCCACATACGATACGCAAAATGAGGCCACACACTGACTCTCACTGTAAAGGGTATCCGTTCATGCAGGTATTTTACAACGCGGTCCGGTCGACAAGAGGTGCAACCGCCATGTCTGTCTTCATCACGATAATGTTCTTCTTTGGGTTGTTGACCTTTGTCGCCACAAGCTCTCGTCAGCTGTATGCGTTTGCCCGAGACAAGGGCCTCCCTTTCAGCGCATGGTTCGCGACCGTCCGGCCAGGCTGGGACATACCGTTCAATGCGCTCATCTTCACCTTCGTCTTCACCAGCGCCCTGTCTCTGATCAATCTTGGGTCTGCGACTGCCCTGAACTCCATCACCGGCCTCCAAATCAACGCTATGCTGTCAAGTTATATCGTCTCGATCGGCTGTACAATATGGCGGCGCTGTACGAACCAACCTCTGCTGCAATCCAAGTTCAACCTGGGCAAGTGGGGCTTGCTAATCAATATCATCTCGATGGCGTTCCTGGTTTTCTTCTTCATACTGGCGTTTTTCCCATCCTCGCCCCAACCCGACGCCGCTAGTATGAACTGGAATATCTTGATTTATGGCGCGGTCATCCTGCTTTCTACCGTCTACTATCTGTTCTGGGGAAACAAACACTACGATGGTCCAGTAGAATACGTCAGGAAGATGGATTGAATCTTATAAGCTTCCCGCTGGCACCGGTGAAGTGGTTTAATCTTGCGAGTCATCCCCGAATACATTTCTGAAGCAAGAAGTTGATGGTGGATTCAAGTGTCGGCTTTACGAGTAGTTCACCTCCTTTGTTCCGTACAAGAGTCCCAACTCCAGCTTTCTTACGGTATTCGCGGGTAAGCAATGAGCCGGACGGACAGTGCCATCTCGCAGTGATGATGCGTTATTAAATCCGAGGCGGATTTGCACATGAACTCGACCCACCCTCCAGGCGGCTCGGCCCCACATTGCGCCTAGCCAAAATGGACGGGCAGACCATCGTTAGCACCAATCCATACCAGGTAGAGATTCACATACCATGGCCAATTCACTTATTTACTAATTCACACGCCTACGTAGAAATTAGGTCTAAGTACTCAGTCTAGGTTTTGAGTCTAGGTATTTGGTCTGGGCTATGGAGTTTGGGTATGTTAGTTGGCTATGGGTGTGTCGCGGATGTGCACATTGGCTATTGGTGAGCGAGTTGTGTACCGGTGTACCCTCCATTTTTGCAAGTGCGAATACCCAATTTCAAAAATACGTTTGTAAAATCAAGTTTGCCAAATCAAGAAACATTTCTATAAGATCTCAGCCTGGGCCCTTCATAGCTGTTCCGCGACTCAATATCAGACGCTAGACTTTGTGTCTGGGCTGCGCGTGAATGCTTTTGGAGAAGTTGACGCCCACTTTATAAATCCGTGGAGACTCTCAGGAATAGGAGGGGGCGGGGCCGGACAAGTCTCATCGAGTACCCGGGGAGTGCGAATGTCCGTGAATGCGCAGGACATGTTATCAACTTCTTTCCTCTTGTTCCTCTCTATACAAAAGTCGTACCTGGCAGACTGGCGAAATTGGTGAACCAAATCTACTCAACCTCAAGACGACCCAAAAATATCCCGATGGCTCCTGTCACTTCATTCATTTCCGAGCTGCGGCAGAAGACAGCCAGCGAGCAAGTGACACTATTCATTGTAGCCATCTTCTTTGCTCTAATCGTACGCATAATAACGATTCTCGCATTTGGAAATCTGCGACGTCTACCCGGACCATTCTCCTCGCGGCTGACTGGGCTGCCACTCAGCATTGCTGCCTTCAAGGGCCGACGAGCGCAATGGCTGTATGAGCTGCACAAAAAGTACGGTCCTGTAGTGCGAGTCGCTCCCGGCGAGGTTTCGGTGGCAGATTCAGCCCACTACAGAACTATCTACTCGAACCCAAAGACCAGTCATAAAGACCCAAGCTTCTATGGCGCTGCCTCGTTCACGGGCCTGGACAACATCTTCCAGATGGTCAACCGTGAGCAACACGCGGCACGCAGGAAGCTCGTGGCGGCACCGTACTCCCTGCAGTCGATGCACAAGCTGGAACATATTATCCGAAACAAGTCCCGGATCCTAGCAGACCGCTTTGTCTCCGACGCGGCCACCTCGCAGCATGGGACCGTGGACGCGTACGAGCTTTGCGCTCTCTTCAGCTTCGAGTTAGTCTGTGCAGCTGGATTTGCCAAGGACTTCAGCAGCCGCAGCAGTGCGCTGTCTGTCCTCAGGGCCATGGAAACAAGCGGTCCCAGATTCATTTTCAATTCCATCTTCCCGCCCCTGAAAGATGCCAGCTGGAACACCAAGATGCCAGGTCGTGTTGGGGCGACGTACAGGGCGCATAACTACTGGCACGAGTGCAGCCGTCAGATGGTGCGGGAGTATTTGGACCGCAAAGACTCTGAAGATATCCAGGACTACCTCTTGGCCCCCTTCAGGGATGGAGTCGACGGCTGGCTGGGACGCCAACTCAGCGAGGCGGAGTTTGTTGAGGAAGCCATGGGCATCATGCTGGCTGGAAGCGGTACCACTTCATCCACTCTGACATATCTCCTCTACGCCATCTCCTTGCCTCAGAATCAATATGTGCAGGCGCGGCTTCGGGAGGAAATACTCGCAGTGCCCAGCACAGATAACCTGGCAGAACTGCGTGGAGCACCGTATCTGAACGCTGTCATCAAAGAGACCTTGCGCCTCTATCCAACCATAATCTCGACGCTGCCACGGGTACTCGACCAGCCTATCCACATCAGTGGTATGGAGATTCCTCCAGGAGTTCTCGTGGGAATGCAGAATTATGTGCACCACAGGGACCCTGTCATCTTCCCAGACCCGGAGGCTTTCAGGCCGGAGAGGTGGTTAGAGTCCTCCGATCTCGAGAACATGGAGGCTGCTCTCAGTAAGACGATGACATCTTATTCTACACGATTGATTTAGCTGCTAACTTTCACAAGCTCCATTCAGCTTAGGACGCCGAAATTGCATTGGGCAGAACCTGGCATGGTGTGAGCTATATATTGGAGTGCGCGAGATTATTCGGGTAGCTCGCTTGTCTTTGTCTAGTGAGATGAGCGAGGGCGATATGGAGATGGACGACAGATTTACCATTGCACCGAGAGGGGGTAAGTTGATGGTTGATGTGAGCCCCTTGTGATTTAGATGTCCAGGACGAAGCAAAGTGGTCTTATATTTCATCTGCATCAATTGACGAGCTTGCATGTGCCTTGTCCCCAGAAGTAGGCGTATTCTCGCACACATTCAAACTTGTGCTCTAGTACTCGGAATTGAGTGAATCGGACTTGTTGTCTATCCAAACAGACTAAAAAGAATCCTAAATACCGACAAAAAGTTTGCAAAAACAAGTCTGTACATGACGCTAAAATTCAAATGCCTTCGTGTCATGCGAATGCTCGAATGCTGGCGACAACTTGACATCCCCTTCCCGCATCTCTGCTTCGATTTTCTCTGAGCAACCAAATGGTAAAGACCAATTTCTCAAAACCGCCAGAGCGTAGAGGAGAAATATCATGAGCGCCATCTGTAAAACTCCTGTCATCATACAAATTGTGAAAATGTCACATTGCTTTCAACAAAACACAGCTTGAACCATGTTCTGAGCTTCCCATGGCCAACAACCCGGCACCTGTCACCAACACCCACATGCTATGCCGGCGGATCAGCGGCTGGGGGAGGCGGCGGAGGCGGCGGAGGCGCGCCGGCGCCCTCGGAAGAAGTCTTGGAGCCCTTTGAACTATGATGTCGGTGGTGCCGCCGCCGTTTGCTGTGGAAGCGCACCGTGTAGCGGTAGCGATACAGGAACACGATGCTCGAGATGATGAAGACCCCGAGGAGAACTCCCACTACGATCCCAATGGTGGTGTTCGTGCTCGAGGTTGTGTCTCGCCTCCGCAGCTCTGTCCATCTTGCTGCGAGGTGGGACAAGCTGGAGATAACATGTGGGATCGCGTCCGGCGCCGGGGCGGCCCGCGCGGAGGGCGGTGGGGTGGAGGAAGTGGGCGGGCGAGAGGGGAGCGGGATATACATCCAATGCTTGTTCTTAGAGGGTCTAATTATATACTCAGACAGCTTTCTGGAGACGATGATATGCCCGCAAGGTGATGTCGAGTGGAGACGCAAACGACATGTCTAATAAATGTTGACAAGCGAGGCAATTGCACACGTGGAAGAATGGGACGGACAGAGGCAGAAAAACGGGCGACACACGGCCGTTGGTCTCGGGGGACGACCGGGGGCCCTGAGCTCAATTTTTAACTTTTTCCCCCTGGCGACCTGCCATCCCATCTCTTCCTTGCGGCCCGGCGGCCAGTGTGTAGTAACCGCCAGGCGTGCTACCCACCTCACCTAGGCACCGTTCGCCGGTGCTTGGCGGCAGACGAGTCGTTATGTGACACCTCACACAAGGCGAGCCGAGATCCTCCCACACGAGTTCCCACGCCAGTCGCGTGGCACCCCAGATGCAACGCTTTCTTTATTGCCAAACCTCTCTAGTCGGGGGTTCGTGAGTTCCACGGCGGCTCTCAAGTCTCGCAAACTGGAAGGATGCGCAGAGGATCTGGCTGACCTGCGTGTCCAGAGCGAATGGAGTGAGTGAAGCGGGGCGACATGCATGCTGCTTGCAGGTGGGCACGGAAATTCCAAGGCGTTCTCCACTGATTCGACAATGCTGCAGCCCCTCGAGCCTCCTGCTTGACTGGCCTGACTGTATTCGTCGATTAGTGACGACTTGCAGCGCGAAACTACTGCAGGCTGTCCAACGGCCGGGATTGGCTTCCGGATATCGCGAAGTAGCGATGCGGGATGTGGAAACTTGTAGCGGTGCAACGATGCGTTGTCCGAATGTTCTGTCGCATCATCGATTGATTATCTGTTCATCAAGATCAATATCACCTGCGACCTCTTACCCTCAAGCCGCCCGACGAGGGAATTTCACTCCAGGCCCCGGTAATCCCGCATCAGCAAATGCAGCTTCCCGTCGGCCAGGGCCAACTGGCGCAAAGTACACATTAACCGCTGAGCATTTTGCTCCATGCAATTATTGACAGCGGGTTACGCACAATCATGTGGCCAGCTCGATCTGCTGTGCCACCTGCGTGCGCCAAATCTTTCCCTGTGGCTCCATTGGAGGGCATATCTTATTCGCTGTACCTCCAGCACCATCTGCGAACTGTCATGAGTGGCTAGCAAACAACCGAGCCCATGGCTGCCTTCGAGAGCTTCAAGGCCAGCGTTCATTTTGCAGCGCCAGTGCAGGCCAACTGCTGTTCAGGCTCGGGGATGAGCATGCCTGTCACCGTTACTTCTCCGATACACAACATTCGAGACAGCATAACGCAAGCAACTGGTATCTTACGTGAGTGTGCATGCATCAGCGGCAGCGATGTGGGGTTGTGTGAAGGTGGTGTTGCGGCCCAACGGTCCTCATGTAGTCTGTAAGGCTCCATTGGAGCCGTGTAGATTACCGACGCCATCCGGGGCCTCCACCTGCCTATCCTCCGCCCTGTTCAATGCCACCTGTGCCTGGACAACATCCCTCTCAGGCTTTCCATAGCGTCTCTCTATGCGAGTTAGGGCGTTCTCGCTTGCTTTAGTACTAAAGGGGGAGGGTGGGTGAAACAGCCCTGCTCTATTTTCATTTGAGTTTTGTTGCCT
>JACBFG010000015.1:182627-205918 GCA_013435955.1 Diaporthe sp. HANT25 | reverse complement strand
CCCCCCCCCCCCAAATTTCACCTTCAACTAATGTGACCAGCAAGCCTCTTTGTAAAACCTTACAACTGCCCCTAAAATATGAATCTGGCTAATGTAAACATTAAGGGGACTAGGAAGATTGGAGAGGGGAAAAGTTAGAGAGAATTATTAACTTGGGATGGATCAATTGACGATTGAATAGATCTCAGCGCGTGTTGAAATGCGATCCAATTCCACTCCTATCCAGTATCAGCAACCGTTGTGATATAAAGTGTATCACAGGTATGTAGATGCTCCTAAAGCTCCAGCGCAGCCTTTTGTCCGTGACAAGGCTCAGAAGAGCTCGGCCAGTGAGGCGCATCTCTGCCCATGCAAGATTTTGAATCATGCAATTTCGGGGCCCAGTACTGAATGGCTGAGTTGCTTGACGCCGATCCCTGGCGAATCGTGCGTTCGGATCAGAAGTCGACGACGGGAGCCAGCACCCAGGCAGTAAGGATGGGGCAGAGAAGAAGTATAGTTCGGTCTACGGTTCAAGATGTATGCCTTGATCGAGACAACGGTCTGGCTGTCGAGTTAGCACATCATCTTTGGCTGGGTTCTAAATGAGGAATAAATCTGGTTCTCCCGGGACCGTCCATCTGATGCCAAAATATCTTCGGCGTAGTACTCCTGACCTAACACACACTCATAGTCCTGCCGAAGCGGTTGGCCGAGGTCCGTGGGTGACGACGCATGATGATGCGAGGCCACCTCTTGGGTAGTTCGATTCTGTGATGATGACTTGAACAATCGGAACAGTTCAAGCCGTGTACCACGCACTATTTCGACGATCTGGCCCCTCATTCTTGCCTCTACTGGGATCGATTCCTCTTCGATCCTGCTCTCGAGTTGCCCACGGACTCGAGCGGCAGCTTGCACTGGAAAAAGGTTTCTTGGACTCTTTCGAGTGAAATTACGATCTCTTCATCTATCTCTTCCGCCTCACTGTCTTCTGCGACTTGCCCTCCTCTTTTCTCTGGCCATCCTCTCCCTCACCAAGCAATGTTCCCTCCCATTTTCGTTTCCTCCTATTCAATGGGACCAGATCCGGGTGCTCCGATGTCAGAGAGTCGTAGACATTGGGTCCCAATACATCCTGTACCGCGTTCTGGATTTTCATGACGAGAAAGTCCCAACTTTCAGCCTTCCGCACAAGCACACTTGCTATCGTGCACAAAAACGAGGGGTCGAACGAATTCGGCGTATCTTCACCAAGGGACGATCTTGGCCAAGGTAGAAATGTCTCAAAATTAAAATATCCAGCAGAACTCATCCAATCTGATGAAGCGAGGTCCACGTCGGGTCCGAGAAAGTCGTGGAGCGTTTTTAAGTAGGCGGCTCGAACTTTCTCCACAGGGCTGATGTCGACAAACCAGGAGAGAAATGCCGCCCAAGCTACTCGGCCCATCGTTCCACTATTCAAGTTGGCGTTTGGATCAGCTCCTTGCTCGAGAAAAGTCAGAAATATGTCATTCTGCAGCAATTGACTCAGAACCAGCCGGCGATGGAGCGGCTTCAGATGGTCAAGGAAATTCAAGAGATTGACCCATGCAGTAGCGTGATTATCGCCAATGCGCGCAAGATCGATGCATTCGCCCTCCAATGCCCGCTGAAAGATACTCAAACCCTGCCGGAAAAGATTCGTATTCCCGCCCACCGCTGACTCCCCACCAAGCAACGCAGTCTCCTCAGGGTCGATAAAGGCGGGCTTTAACAACCGTACGACGAGGCTCGATCCTAGTGTCTCAACGTAGGTTGGGTCTTCAATCACCTTTCTCTCTAGGTGGTTGAATGCACGCGAGACAACAAGCTGTTCCCGAAAGTATGCCTCAGGGTGCCAGTCGTTCTTGAGAACGAAGCCTGCCAGCACCCTTTCCATCTCGTCAAAGGTCTTCGTCAGCTCCTTGTTCCAACCAGATCGGTTGTTAGCGTCCACATTTGCGCCATATACAAGCGCCCGACCCGTGATCCTGTGGAATGTGGCTTGTCCGTTTCCATTTGTATCGATGGCTTCATCAGCATCGTCATCCATTTCGACCGGGACTTCACCGACTGAATATTGTCCAAAGCTGATGCGATCTACCTTTCCTCTTGCCTTGATGCCTTTCAGGTATGCCAGACTGGCTTTGACGAGGCTAAGCTGAGCGCAGAAGTCTAAATCCGAAGCGACTTGAGTACGGAGATACCGCTTCATGTCCTCCTTGTTCAGGAAGTCCACCACTGTTCGATGCAAGAACGCCACGGTCTCGCCTTGTACAGGAAGCTCGAGTAGGCCCCGCGTCCTGCTGTCCAGGTGGTAAGCTGTGGACTCCCTCATGTGTTTCAGTTCCTCCTTCGTCAGAGGTCGCAGTGGTGCCTGTAAAGCATATTCCCTATCGTCGTACTCCTGGTCATGGAATTCATAAAAGAGAAAATGTAGAGGCTGCGCCGCTGATAAGGCAATCAAAAGAGTCGTTGCCATTTTGCTGCGGTAAAATGGCTCAACTGATGTTAATATTTTCATGAAGAAGGGCTCGAGCTCAATTGGAAAGCTGTCCAGCCGACGGCGCATATCCGAGAAACGGTCCCGATTCGTCAGGCCGTTCAAAAGTAGCTTCGTGACGAGAACTGCCCATAGAAATACACCCCAAGCTCTTTCTGTTATTTGATCAATCAGCCACTGGCCATCCTGAGGGTTGATGATCGCCAAGTTCCATCGCGGATGATCCCGCAAGCGAGTTGCCGCATAATTTCTGATGTCCACCTCCGTAAATTCATGAACATAAAGTTTGGAGGTTCCCTGTCCGAAGGCTTCATCGAACACATTCCATGGTCTACTGGAAAGGCAGATCTTGACGTTGGTTGACTTGGCAAAACCGTTGAGGATCTTGCACAGCTCCAGATGGTCTCCTTCGTGCTCGTCCAAACCATCGACGAAAAAACAAAACTTCGTACCGATATGCATGCAACAGTTGACGAAGATATCAAAGGATTTACTCAATGCTGAGACTGTCCATGGCACGGAATCTGAGTCGACCCAATGTTCCGGACAAACGATCGGGATGATGTCTGGACATTTTCGGACAATCTCGTACAAAAGTGTCTGTAGAAGACCGTGGAGGGACCTTTGCATGGGTGTTCCACCATTCCAGAAATAATGCGTGACGGTGACGACAGTCTTTGAGGATGCCCATTTGGAGAGAAACTCTGCGGTTCTCGGCTCTTCACTTACAAACTTCATCAGAGTAGACTTCCCAGAGCCGGGCTTTCCTGACACCCAGAACACGCCTTCTCCTTCCATCAACCAGGTTTTCAGAGCTGCGCTACGTACTGAGCGGTCGCCGATTCTTCGGTCATAGCACTCGGCATCCAAAGCCCATTCGAAAGTGTTGCGATGTGCTTCCGTGATGGCCTCGTAGCGAAAGGGCAGACATTCAAATGTGAGACTCTTGATTATCTTCTGTTCTTTCCCAATATGACTCTCCGAGAGACTCATTTGGTTGAACATTTGCTCAACTTCTCGGACTTCATCGACAGTAAATGGTCGGGTAGGGTGTTTGTTCGCGTATTGGAGCGTTGCTTTCAGATCCTCCAGTGAATTCGAAATGCTTTTTAGTCCGGCTCTTTGATCTGCTTGTAGCTGTTCACTTCGACGCCTCAGAATTTGGAGATCGTTGGTGTGTTTTGACTGAAGCTTGCTGCTTTTCGTTAATTCTACATCGCCAGCATCGGGGCCGTGTTACAACACCCGAAGACGTTTTAAAACGTACCTCATCGCTGTACATATGTGTAAGGTGATGGTTGTCTGTATGTTGCTGAGTCGTTGCTCCAATTCCGTGATGGCCTTTTGCTTCCACGCTTTCTTGAGGGCGATTCGGAAACAAAGAAATGTGCTGGTTGACGTGGAGCTGGACTTGAGTTCCCGCGTGATTCCCAAGAGAGAGTCACAGTCAGCCTTGCATAGGACTGCCAAGCCATGAACATCGAGTGATCCGACATTATGGGCTTCTAATGATGTGGATGGTTCAGACAAGCTCTCAGGATATGAGCTTTGCCGAGATTCTGCGGGCTTCAAATCGTCACTTAAGATCCTCAGACGGCCATAAATATAATCCAGTGATGTGACATCTGTGGTAGATCCGCTAGCCGACGCGTGTATCTCACGGGTAGATTTGACAAGATCGGACGCAAATTGGACGAAGGAGACGACATTTGACGCCAGTGATATGGCTGCTATAGGATCCATTGCGAGGAGAGGTGGAGTTTGACTGGCTGCGTGGATGGGTTGTTACATATCAAAAAGGACAGTTGATGATACCGATTGAGAATACTGTGGTGGGAGGAAATCGCATTTAGTCTGAAAGAAAATCCCTTCCACGCTCCTGAGAAGGGGCCACAATAATATACCACAACTAAGTGCGGCTCGGCCCTTTACTATGACCTCGGCGGGGGCTATGTTGTGTTTCAAGAACGTCTGGTACGTAAGGTCCGAAGACTTATGACTGACTACATTAAAGTGCATTGGGGCAGGGTATGCCAGCACTATTATGGATGGTGGCACAGATATAGGTTCACACGAATTATTACAAGTAAGCTCGTGAAACAAAGATTTCATACGCTGCGGGATGCGCAATCTTTCACAATGGCCCTTGGCTCGGTTTCCCTTTTAGGACTGATGTGTGTGGTACAGGCGTGCGTGGCTCCAATAGAAAACGCTGCCACTCAGTTTGCATTTCGGGTTGGCTGAGCAAGGCATTGATAGGCTACCAACTCACCCGCAGCGCAAGTCTGTGGTGGCTTAGCATATGTAGGTTGAGAGAAAGGCAGAAACTCGAGTGTGTGACCCAAAGTCTCTTGTGTGTAATGTCTGCAGTCACTCACGTTACTATACAGGCATGGAAGCCGTCGACTTACTGGGGTAGATCTTCAAAGTATGGGTTGTAAGTTGGCTGTTCCGGGGCTCCGAGGGCCGTTTTTTTTCTCTAATTTCCGCGCCTGCAAAAACGGATGGTACACCCGTACAATTCGCGTGCTAAAGCTACCACACACCCAACACCTAGTGACACCCAATACCTACACCCCAGCATTCGCACACCCAATTCACACACCCAATTCGCATACTTAATATTGCGAGTACCAGGTTGTTCATACTATATCGATTGATCAACCAGCGGCAGGATGAAGAGACCTCACTCTGATAATCGATTTCAGAACATTGCACGTTTGACGGTGAAAGTGTTTGCTATAGTACTCAATCTACGCCTAGAGAATTCCCATACGGATTGTCTCTTCCATATCTATACTGCCAACCGAAGAAAAAAGAAATTGTCGGCCAAATAAGTGAGGACAAAGAAACCAAACGCCACAACTCCCCTACCACACCAATTACCGAGCATCAGAACCAGCCCTGGATACAGTCGACCCCACCCTCGTAGCCCTCACACTCCTTGACCCTCGTCTGGTAGCCCGATGATGGTGCCTAATCGACTCAATCCTGGCTAGACTCCGCGTGATGGCTCGGCGCAGATCATCGACATTCGCGATAAGAGGCTCATCGCCAGGAGCCCCCTCACCACCGCGAGGGGCGTGACTGACGCGCATCAGAGCATCGTAGGTCGTCTCCAGCTCGGCCGAAAGCCGGTCTAGGGAGGTCATGAGCACTTCGCTTCGCCTGTGGCGGCGGCGGCGCTGTCTTTCCTCGAGCGAGGACTGGGAATGTGACTGTTGCAAATGTGGCTGCTCCTGCGGCTGCTGCTCGGCCGTCCTTGTTGCCGTGGCCGTCGCCGTCGTCGTTGCGTTCTCGGACGGAGAGCTTCTCTGGCGCCGGAAGAAGTTGTGGCGGACGACGTAGTCGACAACCTCTTCCAGCAGCTGGCCAACCAGCATGCTCATCGCGGCCTGACCGAGCCCCGAGCCCTCGTCGCTGTGCTGGTTTGCGTGGCTTGTCCGTTGCTCATTGCGGCCATTCCTGCTGTTGCTTCTGCCAACCTGTGGCTCCCGGCGCTGTGGGTATCTGTTTGCTGCGTTCCTCAGCGCCTGCTGCCCGAGACGCCGGGTGACATCGCTTCTTTCGCGAGTTGGTCGCAACACGGGCCTTGCTTGCCGTGGCCTGGAGCGGCGGGATGAAATGTTTGGGTATTGGGGAGCCATGGCTTATTCGATATATGAAAGAGCGGTTGTCTATTTCTTGGTGTAGACACTTTTTGGGCCGGGCCACTCGAGTGTAAGTGCGTGGTAGTATTGGCAGTGAGACGTGTCTGAGTCTGCACAGACTACAGTCAAGAAATTATTCCACCTGTTGTCGAGAAGGAAATGAGTTGAAGATGATTCTGCTGGACTTTCTCCTTCCTTGATTGCCCTTCGACGTTGATAAGCCGTGCTTGGAGATGTGACTGCTGAGCCTGGTCACCTGGCCAAGAGGGCGGCCCTTGTGACCCGGCTGCCTTGGGCCATGTGAGATGACTCCAAATCTCAACCTCGACCTCACTGAAGCTGGACCCATCTTGTCCAAGAAATGAGCACGAAAAGGTCGAAATGATCAGATTCAATATAAGTCAAAACCCACGCGTCCTACACGCCTGCTGATGCGATGCCAACTCTAGAAGTGAGGTGTACGTGCTTGCTAATCGTCAAGGTCATCTGGTCATGGCGTGTTTGTGGGTGGGAAGACTTACATTCGGACCTGTCAGGGTCCAACCCTGACAATGTTTGAACCAGTCCAAAACCTCTCAGGGAAAAAAAAACTAAATTCCATCTGTCATGATCATGTCAAAGCCCGACACCTCCTGACACAGCACCGCATTGCCGTATTCTCTCGCCCATCCGATGGACCGGCACCGCATCGGTCGGACCGTTGTGGCAATATGGCGAGACGCTATCGAACGTCCAGGGCCCTTCCGGACCCTCGCAAATGTGGGCCTGCAGATAAGAATGAACCGCAGCAGAGCCAGGGAAACAAGCTCTTTTACGTACGGGGGATAATGCAACAGGCAAAGGGCCGACTCCACAACGCCCACACGAGTGGAAAAAATTCACAACGCACATAGGGTCCAACTGTCGCGTGTCTGGCTTCCTGATTCTTCTCCTTCTCTCTTCCTTCTTTCTCTCTCTCCCTCCCAAGATGGGGGAGACGAGAACACCCGCCTGAGCAACCAGACCAGTTGAATCGACCCCGACGACGCCGGATACACCTCCCGTCAAGATGCCTCTAGCTTACGACGAGGAGAAGAAGCTCGACCGCGTGGCGTCGCGGCCCGCCGACTCGGGCTCCGAGTCCGTGGGCAGTGGCAGCTCCGGCATGCTGGACAGGCTGCTCTCGCTCGAGGCGACCATGGACTCCAAGCTGGGCATCGAGTCCCAGGCGATCCAGCGAATGCGCCCCGAGGACAAACGGCCGCAGTCGTGGCATGAGCAGGCGACCATGGCCCTGCTGTGGGCCGGTGCCACCATGAACGTCTCGTGCCTGTCCACCGGGTTCCTGGGGTGGGAGTTTGGCCTCGACCTGAGTCAGACCATCCCCATCACCATCTTCGGCACCCTGCTGGGCGCCTCGGTCGCCGGCTGGTGCGCGACCCTCGGGCCCGGCACGGGCCTCCGGCAGATGTCTATCGCCAGGTACAGTTTCGGCTGGTACCCGTCCAAGATCTTGGCGGCTTTGAATGTCATTTCCCAGATTGGGTGGAGCGCCGTCGGCTCCATTACGGCCGGCTCCGCGCTGTCGGCCGTGTCAGATGGCAAGCTGAGCTCCATTGTTGGCATCGTCATCATCGCCGTCTGCAGCTCCGCCCTCAACTTCTGCGGCCTGCGCGCCATCCTCGAGTACCAGAAATACGCCTGGGCCGTCTTCTTCGTCCTGTTCATGATCATGTACGGCGAGATGGCACCTCGCTCCGACATTGTCACCAAGAGCACCCTGACCGGCAACGACAAGGCCGGCGCCGTGCTGTCGCTGCTGGCCATCGTCTACGGCTCATCTGTCTCGTGGGCCACCATCGCTGCGGACTACTATGTGCAGCACCCGATCAAAACGTAGGTGCCCCCGCGCGCCCGCGCGTGTAGTGACCGGGCTAACTCTGGCTTTGCAGCTCTAAGGTCAAGGTCTTCACGCTCACCACGATGGGCATCGGCATCTCCACCTGCATCGGCATGGTCCTCGGCTGCTGCGTCGGCTCCGCCATGGGCGCCGACCAGGAGCTGGCGGACGTTTACGAGGAGCAGGGCGTCGGCTTCCTGATCCAGACGATGCTCTTTCCCCGCGGCTTCGCCAAATTCGTCCTCGTCGTGCTGGTCCTCGCGGGCATCGGCATGAACTGCATCAACCTGTACTCGTCAGCCCTCTCGGTCCAACAGTTTGCGCGCCCGCTCGCACGCATCCCCCGCTTCGTCTGGACCATCATCCTCTTCGGCATCACGCTGGGCATCGCCGCCGGAGGCAGGGAGAGTCTCAATGCGTACCTACAAAACTTCCTCTCCCTGCTTGGCTACTGGGCCACCTCGTTCTTCGTCATCCTCTGGGCTGAGCATTACATTTTCCGCAAGGGCAGCTGTGATAACTACGACCTCGAGGCCTGGAACGACCCTTCGAAGCTTCCTCTGGGCCTTGCCGCACTGGTGGCTTTCCTCATCGGCGTTGTCGGCTGGGTCCTCGGTATGGTTCAGACCTGGTTTACGGGTCCAATCGGCCAGCTGCTGGGAAGCGCTGGCGGCGATCTCGCGAACGAGCTGACCTTTGTGCTGACCTTGATCTTCATTCCTCTGAGGTGGCTGGAACTGAAGTACATTGGTCGGTAAGTATATGTGGGTTACCGATTAAGGGTTTGTCACTTGTCTGAGAACAGATGTTTGAAGACTTGCCCGGGTTGTTGTCTTAACAAAAGTTAGGACTAGACTTGAAGACTCAGCCGACCAGTTGGAGGAAACTCAACTCGTTCAGATGGTTTGAATACTGTGATTCGACAATGCCATATTGTCATCACATCACATGCCTTCAGTTTTCAACTGTCCAATCCGCCGATTTATCGCGTGATCTCTGTGAGGTGCATGGGTAGGAAGTGAAGGCTGCTTCCTACGAAGCTGCCATTTGAGGTGAGTTTTGAAGCTGGAAGTAGATCTTGCCCCGGCACAGTGCGATTAGCGACAGTGTCTTGTTATTTCCACGTTGGCCTTTGGTGGAAGGGATGTGAACCTTCGAGCCGGGTCCTTAACATCAAATAATGGGGAGCACTAGATGTAGGTGAGTCCGTTGGAAGTAAGGCCGGCCATAGGCAGTTCGACGAAGTCATTGCCAGAGTGCTCGTGCCAGATGAGATGTGCAATAAATGACGTAGAGAATGGAAGAAAGAGTTCCCAACTATGATTAGATGTTTCTAGGTACCTAGGCAGTTTATCAAGCACTTGCAATATGGGACGAAAGTCGTTCCAGGGTAGTGCCAAAGATTTTACGCAGCGTTTACATACTTACTTTTTATCATATCCTGTACTTCACCTTGCTTTACCCTCTTTAAGCTACAATAAACTTGCTTCGCTTGATTTTCCCTTCAAGCTGCCCAGCTTCTGAAGCAGTCTTCGACCTTCCAAGTTGTAGTCCATAACGCTCACTTTCCCTTCGCAGAAAAACACACACCTGGAAATCACTCCACGGCTCAACGCTTCCTTTCTTTCATATCTTCACTTCCTTCCCGTCATCGTCAGGCACTCTTCGTTCTACGTTCGCTCCAGAGCGGCATCATCTCCATCGTCAAACCCACTGCGCAAATCCTACGCGGCCAGCTTATCTCCATACCCAGTGATCTCGAGCGTCGTTTAATTGGGCATAGGGAAAAACTTTGTTTGTCATCACAAGTCCGTCCGTCACAGCCTGGCAGTCTCACAGCATCGCAAGCTTTTCAACTGCTCCGCTTGGCTCCGACGCCGACCTACGGCGGCAGTGACTCCCTCGAGAGCTTTGCAGCGGCCGATAACCTCGGCAGTTTTACAGACAGGCAAAGTATTGGTGAGCTCCTTCTCAAAAAGATCCTTCAGTTTTTCGATCACTTGTCTTGTACTTACCTATTTGTGTACTGCTCTGTTTACAATCATGTTTTGTCGCCTGTCATGTTGCGTCTCTTCTGAGTTTTCGCTATCCAGCATGTTTGAGTATCTTCCTCACCTCGGAATGCAACTGACCCTCCGACAAAGGGACTCACTCCCAGTCCGGAGCAAACATGACTCAGCTTGATGCAAGCACTCACAGCTCTGTTGGCTTAACGCCCCTTCACCTCGCCGTCCTGGCCAATGACTATGCGAAGGTGCACAAGATCGCCAGCGAGAAAGAGTACGGAATTGAAGCGCCCACTAAAATCGGCACGACTGCCTACATGCTCTCGGCTCTGTACGGACGGACCGACATCTTCCTGTATCTTACGCTTAAAAAGGCCTCACCGTACAAGAAAGATGCCCAGGGAAACAACACCCTGGATTACGTGAAGCAAGAGTTGCCGTTCGTCAAAGATCTCATCCAAGAGTACAAAAAGATTGCTGTCAACAAGCCAGACCGAGACGGCCGACAGCTCATCTATGGCGTGCTGAAGGCACGTCAGCGCGACAGGAAGATGGCCTACGACCAGGGTCGTGCAGACGCTGCTGCCGAATACCAGGCTCAAGCTCCGCTTCAGCCTCCTGTGGATATGGAGCAAGACAGTCCACACCAGGCTTCTCAGGATCCCACCATGCGCCTTGTCTTTCTTCGGTCTGAGGATGGCAAGCAGCAAGAGGTCGTCGAGGCCAGGCAAATCGCTACGGCTGAGCATGGCTTTATTGGCCGCAAATGCACCGGCTTCATCCATACTTCAAATGAAAAAGACTACTACAAGTTTTCCGTTTCAGGCTGGGGCGTTGCTGGCGACAAGAATGCTGTGTTCAGAAACGTATTGAACAGCAGGGAATACACAGGGCTTGTCAGACGTGTGGCGGAACTTCTTGATTTCGAACTCAAGGGCAACCAGTTCTATGATCAGGTCAGTAACCGCCAAGGGGTGGATGATAGATATACTGACTATATTCCAGCATTTCCCGGGTAGTCCTGCTGAAAAGACAGGCGCATATTTTGCCTGCCATGCCGAGGTATTATCTTGTCTTTTGGGTGTACTGACTTTCCTTTTGATTATTTTAATGACTAACTGCATAAACAGAAGCAGCTGGCGGTCGCTGTCCTCATTAAGGCGCTTTCTCATGCATTCGGCACCAAATCACTCACAGCCGACAACATCAACCATTTGAAGACTCGGCTAGACAAGCTACCGCCTGATCTACGCGAAACTACGATCCACCTGGATCATGAGAAAGTGTGTCCAAATTGCGTCCAGGTAAGCAAAATTCCGTATCTAGGATCGGACACGGACCATAGCTGATCTTGATCCTAGTTCCTTGAGATCCTTACTCAGAAGACCGGCCTTGTTTTTAGATGCCAATCTCACGATTGGTACATACATGGGGAGAGACCACAGCTTCGTCAAATGCCTGACGGAAGCTACACGCAAGTCACGAAAGCGGGAAGACATTCCGGTCCCAGAACCAATGCAGAAATCATCGAGGATGAGGTTGGTCTTTTCGAAACCGACCAGAGCCCGGAGACCAGCCCCCCGAATGATTCCGTGGATCAGGAGGGCGACAGCCTCATGGGACATGGCGACTCGGTCAATCCAACGACGCCGGCAAACCGCCATTCCGGCCTTACGCGCACGCAGGTCCTCAGAGAGCCATGTTTTTGGGAGAAGAGAGGGTCACCCGTTCTTGAGGAGCCCGAATACGATGGCACTCGATATCACGTTCCCCCGGTCACGCCACCTTCCCATCAGACCCAAAATTTGCCAACTCCTCAGTCCCACACCCAGTTGGCAGAGCGCCCTCGCATGACCATATCCCCAAGTCCAGCAGGTGCTTCCTCGGCTTTTGGTCCGCAAGCATACAGCATGTCGCCGTCCATGTCCCAAGAGTATGAGGTCGAAGATATCTTGCAAGTCAAGGAAGAGGATGGCGTTCGTCTCTTCCTTGTCAAATGGAGAGGATACCCGCACGACACAAATTCCTGGGAGCCTGAAAAGAACCTAGCAAATGCATCGGAAATCATCGGCAAATTCTGGGAGGAACTGCATGCAGCCCGATCTCACAGTCAAGATCTGGATGCCCAAAGTCCGAGGGATCCTTCACTTCCTGGCTTGACAGCCACAGTCGACCATTGATTTTCACAGCTGCCTGAAGCTCCTCAGATGGGAGTTGCGTCTCCATCACTCGTCTACGGCCTGATCGCCCCCTTGCCAGTGGTCTAACGACCATGCGCTCAAGAGTCCCTGACAATGCAGTCTCTTTTTTCCTGAAGCATCGGAGATTTCGACATCATAAGTCGGGAAAGCTGCATCTAAGCCCGCATCAAGCCTCAAGTCTGGGGCTCGGGCTGGGGACGAGAAGATGAAGTTGATGAACAATTTTCCCCATGTCTGTGTTTCATGCCTACGAATATCCCCATAAAAGTTTTGTTTTCTTGATTCCCAGCTACACAATGGAACGGATGAGTTCAAATGGAGGAAAGGTTTTTGTGATTATGATTCCGTTTACAGACACACTGACGACGGTTGTTCGATTGGCCCTGAAAAATGAGTTCTCTGTTAGTTTTGATGCGAATTGGTACAAAGGTCGAATCAGAAATCAGGGTGGCTTTGCCTACCTAGATGGGTAGCTTGATTGTCAGCACAAGAGAGAATGCTCGTACTCATCGAAAATGAACCAGAATTTCTTCAAACCTTCAGATCCACATCCATGACAGCTTGTTGGTTGGACATACGCACGCATCAGAGTGCAGTGTGTAGTGCAGTGCTCTTAGAGCTAACAGCTTCGGGTAAGGGTTTGGGGGCTGGGTACAGTGCACGGACCCTCAGGACCTCGCTCATTCATGGACAGCAGTTCGTTGAAGGCGTCAGCAAGGCATGATGCATCTCTCTCGCATTTTCTTAATTTGAGCACCTGGCGATCAACGGGAATCAGACTTTCCCAGTGATATTAAATTATACACTTCATGCTCCTGATACAAGCCCATCCAAGCGTCGCCACGACGTGGTAGGTCTGGCTGCTGCGAGGGCCGCTGAGCCCTCGCTCGTCCGGGGACAACGTCTTGTCTCATCCACGGCAGCTCAGGCCAGTGCTTGGGTCGGATGCCCCTGAGTAACACACAAGATGCGCGACTTTATTGACTACCTCCAAGAGGCTTTCATAACAGCAAGCGGCGGGAATACATATGACAATAGTGTAAAGCAAACTCCAATCCTCAGTCCCAAACCTTATGCTCACGTCTCACTAACCCACGCCGCAGTACTCCAACCTCGACCTCACATCCCGCTCCCTGCTGCACTTCCCCACGCCAACGGGCAGCAGGATCACACTCTCCTCCTTCGTGCGGCCCAAGTTCGGCACGTCCTACAGCATCGGGATAAAGGACGGCTGGGTCTCGTACCTCTACTCCACCCTGCCCACCGACGCCACCACCAGCTCGGACCTCATCCCCCTGCCCGACCTCCTGCGCAGCTACCGCTCGCTGTCCACGAACGCCGCCCGTCACGCTGTCGGCCATGGCCTCGTCTACGGACGGCTTTACCTGCCCCAGAGCAGGCTCGAGGCCCTTCTCGCCACCCGTGTGACCCCTGAGATCAACCTGACCATCCGCGCTGTCAGCCAGGAGACCCTGCGCCACGGCGGCACCGCCCTGGCATTGGCGTCATGGGACGACCCCGCCGGCCGATTCGGCATCGAGACGCTTGCATCGTCGGATGGCGGCGTGCTGGGTCTCCGGGGGCTGTGGAACGCGACCAACCCGCCGGCGCACTCCAGCGGGACGGACATATTCACAGGGACAGCAGCATCACAGCCGAGCACGGCCATACCCTTCACGGCAGCACCATCGCATCCTTCAGACCCAACAGCCGCTGCTACCACGGCCACCAACACACCCGGAAACAACCACAACGCCGACAAGGAGCGCATCAACGGGCGCTTCAGCGTCGGCGGCGAGATCTACTACGGGCTGCTCAACAAGTCGGGCGGGCTCAGCCTGGGCGGGCGGTTCCAGACGCTGCCGACGCACGCCGGCACCCCGCTGACGGCGGCGCTGACATTCAACCTGCTGGGCCACTTCAGCGCCACCTACGCCGTCATGGCCGGGCGCGGGTGCACGCTCGCCAGCCAGTTTGGCTTCAACCTCTACAGCTACGAGAGCGAGTGGGCGGTCGGCGTGGAGCTGTGGCGGCCCGGCGGGGCGAGGAAGGGACAAGGGGAAGGAGACATGCCATCCGCACTGGTTGATGCTGATGCTGCTGCCGGGCGGAAGAGCGATGAAGCACCAGGCGCCGTGGACGGCGAGCGTGCCTTGGACCCCTTTGATATCCCGCCGCAGGAGGTCGAGGCGGTCCTCGCTGCTAGGGCGGGGCTGGACCACGAGATCGACCCGAGCCTCGCGGAGGCGATGCACACGAGGGAGGCAAATAACAACTCCATAAAGGCCGCGGCGGCGGCCTCGACGGCAGCCACACTACCGGCGGCAACACAAGTAACGAAACAGCGGAGCTTCCAGGCGAAGCTGGAATGGCGACTCGACGACGACGATGTCGCCCACACACAAACAGAGGCCTACGATCCCTCCACGGGAGCCAAGCTCACCGCCACCACGACGAGGCCGTCGTCATTTGGGGAGAGCGGGTGGCACGGCGACGACAACGGCGACGAGGACTCGCCCGCCGGCGTGGTCAAGTGCCGCTGCGACCAGCACATGCGGGTCGGGCTCATGTACGAGGGCCGCTACAAGTCGCTGCTGTTCAGCCTGGGCACGGACGTCGACCTGCGGAGGCTGGACGCGCCGTTCCAGGGGGTCGGGCTGGCGGTGCAGTTCTCATCGTGAGATGCCGGGGCACGGAAGGGATAATATCGGGGTCTATGTGTACATATACTGGATGAGATGGACACAGCATGAAGAGGCCCCCGGCCCTCTTATATAAATCACATTGTAGCCGAAGGAACTTCTCCTGATCTGGTGGCTGCGGACGGAGGAAGTCAACGATATGGCCAAGGAGATGGAGTCTACATGACACTACAGGCCGGTAAAGTGTGTTTGGGCAGGCGGACACTACTGCAGGGATCGAAACCAACTATGAAATCATTCATAGCATACCATGTACGAACATACGGCCACGGCATATCACTAGCTCACAAGTAAAGATGTTGTTGACACCAAAGGTAGAAGACGGGCCGGTAACCTTGCCACTGCTTATTGAACTTCGTTATGTTGGGTTGAACAGGCGAACTTGGATTTGGTCTCTGCAATAGCATTTCACCGGCAGCAAACAAAGAAAGCGGCGGCAGGGTCGGTCATGTTGACGTGGTATCATTTCCCCAAATCCGAGACGAAATCCGTTGAATCATTTCCATTTTGATCCATTTTTTGACGCCGATGACCAAGCAATCCATAGTTAAAAAGTCCAAACCCGACGCCACCGTCATGCTTCGAGACAGACAGTTTACTCGTCATCCTCCTCATCGTCCTCAGCGGCAACGGTCTGGGCAGCAATGCCTGGAGGATAGGTGTTAGCATTCGAGTTCTTGGGGTATAGGCTCGAGGCCAGGGACAAAGATGGAAAAACGTACGGTCCAGATCACGCTGGCCAGCCTGGGTGATGCGGCGGCCTCCCTTCTCCTCATCGATCTCGACGATGTTGATCTTCTCGAGGGACTGGAGGACCTTGCGGTCGACGGAGCCAGAGGCGTTGACGTGCTTGGAGGGGCGGGCGCCACGGTTCTTGGCGGTTCCGTGGATCTTGCGGAGACGACCGACACCGATGGTCTTGCGCAGGTAGACGGCGCGGGCGACAGCGGCGGCACGGACGTAGAACCAGTCGATGTCCTGGGGAGGCATCTCCTTGGCGGGGCCGGTCTTGACCGTGTCGACCCAACCTGGATAGATTTGTGGTCAGCCGAGGCGTCTTGAGGATGGTGAGAGTCGAGGAAAATCGGTTGATGATTTACATACCGGGAATGGGCAGCTTGCCCTGACGCTTCAGGAACGCAGCGTAGGCGTTGATGAACTTGTGCGACTGCAGATCAAAAGAAAACACCATCAGCAAATATTCCGTCTTCGGAGGTCTTTCGACCCCCTCACGCCTGCTCCATGGTGTTTTTTTCTTCTATGATTTGTAACGCCGACCCGATGCCCTTCCATATTTGTATGCGCAAAGTCGATGGAGTGGCTCACTGCCCTCTCGAAGCAATGGCTATGGGGTGCGATCGGCTATCGTATCGTTGTCGTGATGGTTCTCGTCGTACGCATGTGCGTGCGTATATGGTCGTCTTGTTCCATTTTGCAGGTCGTGTGGGACGGTCAGACTGGAAAAGTTGGGACACCTACATCAACATCGCGAACAGAGATACCGCCACCCATTTTGACTGGTTTGATGGTTTTCCTGGGAAGAGATTGACGTGAGGAAAGGGGTGGTCGTCGGTGTTGCTGGCGAGGCGTGGGTATGGAGTGGTCGAGGATGAAGTTCAGGTTGAGGGCAAAAGATTGGCAAGGTCAGACGTCGAGGTCAAATTCGACATGGCAGCTCCACTCTCGTTAGCGCCCAAGCCGAATTTCGAAAATCGAACCTTGGTGGGCTGGGCGCACGGGCTTTAGGCGCTAAGATAAGAGAGATAGACAAACAGCTGGTGGCCAGCTGGATGAGATGCAGCCGGGGCGGCAGAATTGGTCGTGGGATGCTGGACCTCGGCATGCCAAGCCCGACCAATCAATTGGATTTGGCCAGATTCGCAAGCAGAGACCCATTGGGCGTTGGTCGCGTTCTCCTCTTCCGTTCACATTTTGCGGCACAGAACCTGTAAAAGTACCCGTAAAAGTACCTGCAGGATGTTGGGATGTCCACGGCAATCCCCATCTTCACTCGGGCGAGTCGCCCCTGCAGCTGCCTGCCTGTCAACCAATTCGTCCGTCCCTCCTTCTCTCTCCCTGATGGACTCGCCCTTCGCGCAGAGAGCAGGTAAATGCTGGTAAGGGCTGGATGCTTTGATGATGAATGTCCGGTCAGACAGTCGGACACCCGATCATCAGCCAGTCAGTCGGTCCCCTTTGTCATTTTAGGTTTCAGTCCCACTTCCAGGCCAGTTCAGTTCAGTTCAGGCTTCTGCAAGATGCAGACGTGGATGCGGATCTGGATGCGGGTACGGATTTGGTTCTGCCCTGCCACGCCTGCCTCTGCATGAGCCCCATCCCTGTGGACGGCACGGCTTGACTGTTTTCTTTGATCGTATTCTGTGAAACCTGCAGATGGCATGCCGTGGTCTACATTCAACAGTTTAGAGTTGACGGACGGCCCGCATTGCCCATTCCGTCTGCTGTCTGTCAAATCATATCTCATTTCCCTCGATATCCTCGTCTACCAGGCCAAGTTCTCATACTGCTTGCTGGTGTTCTGGTATGGTGGATATCTATCTATCTAACTATCTGTCTGCCCTTGCTTTGATACACACACTCTTTCTCGGAAAGACCCCTGTTCCCTTGCTCGCATCATGGTCCACCCGCCTCACTGCATGCAGGCTCAAGGGTGCATTCAATGAAACCACATGGCTTCACATCACCCCAGCCCATCCACCAAGCGGAGGCCATTCCTGTTCTCCACTTGGCCCGTCTTGGAATCTGCTGGTTCCTGCGAGCCTCGGCTGCCTTCTCAATCCATCCTAGCTGCCGCCAGCTGCAGGCCGGCCTGTTGAGCGGAAGAGCACACGGGGTTCGGTGGATGATTGAAACAGACGGCGGAATTGATAGGAAACGGATATCCTCAGCAAAACCCCGTGTGCTGTCTCTTATCCTGCCCCGATATTGTGAAATTGCCTTGCTTCATTCACCCCTCAAGAATCCCCATAGCAGGTGGTCCGACTCGACTGGAAGTGAAATGGGTCAGGGCGACCAGACGAGGTGAACGGACTGTGCTGGAACAGGCATGCTTGACAGTGAAATACGGACCCGGATTTTGAGGCAAGACCTGCCCTATCTCTCACTCGCCGGTGATTGATCCTGTTGAGGCCGGCTTTCCTGAACCCATTCGGTGAAGCCGATGCAAATCCACAACGACTAAACGACACCTTCCCTCAAACTCGAATCGAGTTGCCTTTTATTAGAGTTCGGCGGTGACTGCTACACCGGCCAAGCTGTGTCGTCGCTACCTGTGCCAAGTCGACATCGAATCAGACACCCCTTCCCCATCTGGCCAGATAACAACACTCAGGACGAATATCCGGCTTCGTGCAGCAGCACAGCATGTCTCTAGGTGAGTCTCGACTATCATGTTCTCGTCCTATCTTTCTCCAGGGTAGTATAGTTTATAGACTTCGAACAATCTCACTGATGTCACCAACAGTACCTGCCGCCCTGGTGGGCAAAGCTGCTGCTGCTGTAGCCGGCCTCGCCTACCTTAATGCGCGCTTCTCCATTGGCCAGGACCTCAACTTCCTGTTGGGCCGAAGGGCAGCCTTTTCCGCGTTGATGAAGACAGGTAAGGTTTTTGTGAGGGACTTATGACTTCAGATTTCCCTTTCAACGGCCTAAAGAAACTGAAAGAAGCCCAACCACTGGGGTCCTCCCATTCCCATCTCTATTTTGGGCTATGACTGATCTGATATAACAGCCTCTACGGGACGCCTATCTATATACTACTACTTCGAAGACGCAGTCAAGGAGAAAGGTGACTCAGAAGCCCTCTGGTCTCACGGCGAGTGCCTCACCTATAACCAGACTTACGCCCGTGTCAACCAGTACGCGCAATGGTTCCTCGCCCAGGGCGTCCAGCCCGGCGGTCTCGTCGCCCTCTTGATGGTCAACTCCCCGGACATGATCTGTGCCTGGCTCGGGCTTCTAGCCATTGGCGCCGCACCCGCCCTGGTCAACACCAATCTCGCCGCCAAGGCCCTGATCCACTCCGTCGAGATCGCAAAGGTCAAGCTCATCCTGGCCGATGGTGACGCTGACCTAATGGGCCGCCTGGATGCTGTGCGCGGTGACCTCGAGGCCAGCGGCCACCGCATCTGCAAGCTGGATGAGGTGCGCGGGCAGGTCCTCGGCATGGAGCCCCTGCGGCCTAGTGATGAGCTGCGCAAGGGCGTCGGCGTGGAGGCGCCCCTGGCCCTGGCGTACACGAGCGGTACCACGGGCCTGCCGAAAGCCATATCTTTCCCCATGGTTGTCGCATTCCTGTCGGCGACGGTGAAGCGTCGAGGTTTCGGTGAGATCAGCGGCGCAGACCAGAGATGCTACAACTGCATGCCGTTCTACCACATGACAGGCGGCCTCCACGCCATCCTTCAACTTCTGGTGAGTATTCATGACAGATACATCGTGCAGCGCTTGCTTGGCCTCCTCCTTGACCTAACCATCACTAACCATCAACCCAGACTCGCGACACCCTCTGCATAGCCCCTAAATTCCACGCCCGCACCTTCTGGGATGACATCCGCGCCTCACGCGCGACCTTCTTCATCTACGTGGGCGAGGCCCTGCGATACCTCCTCGCGCAGCCGCCCTCGCCGCTCGACCGCACCCACAACGTGCACACGATCCTCGGCAACGGACTGCGCGGCGACGTGTGGATCCCGTTCCGTGAGCGCTTCGGCATCAGCACGATCCACGAGTTCTACAACTCGACAGAGCTCATGTTCGGGCTCGATAACCTGAGCAGGGGCGACTTCACGGCCAAGTCGCTGGGCCTGCATGGCCTGCTGCTGCGGACCCTCTTCTCGCGCATGTACGTGCCGGCCGCCACCGACGCCGAGACGGGCGAGCTTCTGCGCGACCCCAGGACGGGCTTCGCCACCCGCGTCCCCTTCGACCAGGGCGGCGAGATCCTCGTCCGCCTCGACTACCAGAGCAAGCTGCCCGGCCGCACCTTCCGCGGCTACTGGGACAACGAGGGCGCTACCAGCGCCAAGATCGCCCGCGACGTCTTCGAGAAGGGCGACGCCTACTTCCGCACCGGCGATGCCATGCGCCGCGACAGCGACGGCCGCTGGTTCTTCTGCGACCGCCTTGGCGATACGTTCCGCTGGAAGGGCGAGAACGTCAGCACCGCCGAGGTTAGTGACGTCCTCGGTTCGTACGGCCAGGGCGTCATCGAGGCCGTCGTATACGGCGTACAGCTCCCCGGGCACGAGGGGCGGGCCGGTGCCGTGGCGCTGCTGATCGAGGAGTCGAAGCGGGACAGCTTTGACTATGCGGGCTTTCTGAGGTGAGATTTCCCTGACTACACACTTTCCCCTCGATGATCCTGTCCAGGCTCTTTCAATTCGGTCTTCTCGGGGTGAGTTAGTAGGTACTGACAACTGACAAACAGACACTCCCGCGCCAACCTCCCAAAATACGCTGTGCCAATTTTCATCCGCCTCGTCTCAGGGCCTCTCAGCACAGGCAACCATAAGCAGAACAAAGTGCCGCTCAAGGCGGAGGGTGTCGACCCGGACAAGGTTTCCAGCGGCGACGCCATCTACTGGATCCGCGGCGAAACCTACGTGCCCTTCACCCGCGCGGACTGGGAGGGCCTATCCCAAGGCCGGGCCAGGCTGTGAGGACAGAAGCGCCGCGCGTACCTCCCGGCCGACGCCCCCCACTTTGTCCGGCCGCGTCGTCGTCTTCGCTGTCTCGGTTGTACGTGTGGTTGCAGTCGCAGAAACGTCGGGTGGTGACCCGTGGTGGGGTCTTCTCCGCGGCCCGAGGTTTTACCTTATCCATGGATGCTTTCGAGAATGCGCTGTTTGTGCATTCATCAACTTTCTTGAGCTCCGGTGGGTGAAGGGGAAAGGACGGAAAGGACGACCTGAGGAATAAAAGGCATTCCATCACAATGTGCCACTGCCTCTTTTATGACAAACTAGCATAGCCCAGGCGTTTTAGATTATATTCCTATGCTTTTTGGTGACCCATCGGTCAGCATTGATATGGCGCAGTGGTGATCTCGTGCTTGCCTTTGTGTAGTCTCAACGTGAATGCGTCCTTGTTCGGCTGCGTACGGGCACTGTTGATATACCTTATGACCAAGGCAGGAAACCCGCATTGCTTTCACAGAGCCCATCCGACTTTTATATTCTCCAAGCTGGGAAGATGCGTTCAGCAGCCAATGCAAATCGGGTTTAGACGAAGCTGCGCAGGCGAAGTAGGGCAGGCGCAATGCTCAACAACACATTCAGGGCGTGCGTCGGCGAAATCCATGGATGAACAGGCTTTGCGGGCTAGGGACGACAACGACACTGAATAGTATCTCCACCTGGCGGAGGCCTTTGCATTTGGAGCACTTTTGTGCTCCCCGGTCCGTGGACCTGAGGACATCCCCCTCGCTGGCTTTCCGACATGTCGTCGTTTCTGTCCTTGGTGTTGAGCTGTCGCCAGTGGCAATTCGGAGAACGCGGGCGCAGCCGAATCCAACCCAAACATTTTTCATGCATTTATCGGCCGTTACTCCTGATTGTGCCCTACCAGTTGTCACATGTCTATTTTCGATGTATCAAACAAACCATGGCTCCATCGCCTGTGCTTGCTCCGACAGTCGCGGCGGAGAAGTCTCCAAACGACAACCGAACCGTTGGGTGTGGTTGTGGCTAACTCCTTCATCGCCATAAGAGATGAGAAGAATTTCGCATCTACTTACCGAGAGTGGAGGTTGCCAAACCTTGGGAGTTGCATTAAAGCGTCTGCTTTAATATCATGTAGCAGTGTCGCGAACATGGTTTCCTCTTCCGGGTGGAACTCCCGTCATGTAACTCGTATTCCGTACGTCGCAGCAGGAATGAAAAGACGAGGCAGTGCGCGAGGATGAGAAGACCGTAGTACATGTACAAGCCTCAGAGCCAAGAGACTATGATGACCTAGGTAGTCTCCCCATCTTACTTAGATCAAGTATGACCTTTTGTGTTTCATAAGACTCTATCAACTTGCTCAGTTCCCACTACAGCTCAAATTTACTCGGTGAGTTTCGTGTAAGTGAAGTCCAGTTGAAGGTGGTCTGGCTGAACAGTCCAATAACCTTTTGTGTGACATGTGGGAGGGGGTCATGCCCTACAAACTTTGGCACCAATGTGGCACAAGGCTCATACGTGCAGACTTAGCTAGGGCGTCCACGCAGAGCGTTCAGAACGAGGGTTATAAGTACGTACCTACACAGAACCGAACGCTGAACAGTCTGCCCAGTCAGATTTGATGTCGGGGACCATTCAGGGACCCTGGGGAGGATTCATGTCGGCGGCCAACTGCCGGGGAACGGGCGGGCTCGGTCGAGCGAGTGGCGGTGGTGAGATACAGGTACATGAGGTCAAGTCACCAAGAAGTACCTGTCTCTCCCTCACCCAACTCCTCAAGGTGGTGACTGGATTATACCCCTACCCACTGACACACACGCACGCAAGATGTCCGTCACCCCATCTGTCAACCCATCCCTTCCAAAACGTGCAACGGGAGCTACTGCATGCTTGCCGAAAAAAATGGAGAACTCTATGTCAGATGTCAAGAAAAGGAATAGAAAGGATAATGGTTTTCCCTTGCCAGCCATGTATTGAGCTGAATTGAGTTTGGAGTCATCAGCGGCATGAATATTGACGGGACCTACCGCTCTTTGCTTGAAGAAGAGACAACATGCTGCGTGTTATACGTGCAGCGGCTGGAACTGTGAAGACACACAAGACACATAGGCATGGGCTTTTGTAAGTCCGAGGAGTGCTCCTCTACTTTTGCCTTTGTCTCGCTGTGCGCTGGCTCCGCCGTGAAGATTAGAGACTGTGATAGATGATGTGTCGCAATATCTGGTACAAGTGAACCCTTTGGCGAGTGATGTGTCGGGGCTTTCAAGCTTGTGAGCTGAGCCAGCTTGAGCAGTTGGGTGATTTCGGCTCCAAGCAACGGGTGTAATAATTCAACGGCACCCTGAAATAGTCAAGGCGGCAAGGAGGGCGATATTGCAATCTCAAAAAAACGTCCCAACGCACACTGATCCGGGAGCGCTCAGTCTCTTTCATTTACGACGCCTTGTGGCGCTTCACACGTGTCACAGGACGAACTACCGGCTTGTGTGTAACAAAGTAGGCGGTTTCGCCCGAGCAAATCAATGTGTTGGACAAGTACCTTGCACAGGATGATTGCCAGGACCACTAGGTGCACGTTTGCCAGCAGCCAAAGCTGCCTGTTGCCAAACAGACCCTAGCCACGAGTCCTGTGCGTGGAGGTGGTCCCTGAGCTGGGGATTGGGGCT
>JACBFG010000015.1:151755-182608 GCA_013435955.1 Diaporthe sp. HANT25 | reverse complement strand
TTTTTGGGGGGGGGGGGATTGGCTGGTGGAAAGCTTAAATCCCAAAATAGAAGGATGTCTTGGTTGAGCCGCATGCGTGTGCGAGTAAGCAAGATGGCTGTTGGACAACGTCAACTGTGTTTAGGGGTGTCAGATGCCTCATTCGGTGCGTTTGCAAGGTCTTGACCTTTTCATAGCAACATTGAACGTCAACAACCGTGATACCTGGCGCGACCGTGGCTGGTGACATTGAAGCGCGCGCCTTCTTCTGCTGCCGACGCGAATTGACTTTTGCTGCGGTCGACTGATGATACGACGCCTCGTCAACCAGCGGTCAGGTCTTGAACGCTCCAGGATGATTTAACCTCCGGGCCGTTGTTTGACGGCGAAAATGAGTATCTGAGCACCAAGGGTCTCGATGTGACATTTGGTTCGAGGCGTCGAGAGCGGCGAAAACGAGCTACAACAGGATTTCCCCATCTGGACAGAGTGCCCCGAGGTGGACGGGGGCCCAGGCTGAGCGTGCGGGCGTGGGGTCGCGTGGCGATCGTCCCGTCTGAAGGCGCATACCCTGGCACGGTCTCAAGTGGGTAATGCCGTCATCGGACTGTCATGGCTGTCATGTCACTGTGACCGTAGAGAAAAGCATACTAGACAGGGCGAAACCTGGAACAGACAGAGGACCCGGTAACAGCCACAGGCCCGGCGCCCGAGTTGCATTGGGATCAGTGCCGATCCGGAGAAAAATGACCAGGTAATCAGCAGGCCGAAAAGGGGGATTGCTGGCTCGAACGCTCGAATGCGTGAATGCTACTGAGATGGTTTCGGCTGCTAAGACTGGCAAAGCAGTGGCAGTTGGAAGGGCAAGGTTCAGATGAGCGTCACGGTTGCAGTGAGCGATCAGTCGTCGGCAGATTGGTTTGTTGGCAGGTCCAGCCCACGCACCGGCAGATATCGGGGGCGACGTCGATCCTGGTTTCGGGGGTGGATCCGCGAGGCGGACCCGAAAGGCAAACAAGGGGGGTCGCGGGTCGGCAATAAGGCGGATTGATGTGGAGAGCGAGAGTCGGAGCCAAGAGACGTGCCGTAGGTGGTGTGTACACATGCCAAGGCAGGTAGGGTCCACGAGGACGAGGACGAGGTATCGCAGAGAGGAGGACTCGGGAGGTCGGCGGTCCAGGGGTTCCGGATGAATTACCAAGCAGCAATCTGGGCTTTCAAAAAGCTTGACTGGTGGGATCTGGTTAGTAGTGCTGACGGCGCGCCCAGCAGATGACGAGAGTGGGAAGAAAAGGCAATGCACGGCGAGCCAGAACAGGACAGGGCAGGGCAGGGCAGGGCAGGGCAGGATAAGAGCAAGGGCAGTGACAAGTGACAAGATGGGACGATGCTTATTATCGAGAGGCAGGGTGGATGTCCGGATGCTTCGGTGACATTGCAGCCTGTCGCTCGCTGGTCTGGTCTGGCAGTTTTGGACAACCGAGCAAAGCAAAACCAACCAACCAAGGCGGCACAACAAGACAACAAGACAACAATACTCCGTGGAAACGGTGGGTGCACAAAGTTTATCCAGATGATATGTGACGATCTCTGGCGGTGGGTTGAGAGTCATCAGGCGATGAGCGGGTGGGAGAGGTGCGAGTCCCCGCCAAATAACAAGAAAATTGCGAGATGATGAATCCACGATGGTCGACAGTCCGTCAGTCATGCATGAGTTGGTTTTGGGTTTTTTTCGCGTGCCCGTCAGCCCGTCAAGCCCGTCTGGGCCCGTTTTGCAGGGCCCGGGTCGGGAAGGTGGGGACCGGCGCCCTTGCGACTGCCAGAAAATGGGTGTGCTGGTACTAGCTGGGCTGGCTGGTGGTGTGTAAAGAGCGATCCCCCATCAATCGATCCAATCGATCAACTAAGGCACCAGCCACAAACGCCTCGCCCCACCCACCCCAACTGTGACTTATCAATCAGTCAAGTACATGTCGCGCCTTCCCTGCTGGACCCATCCGCCGTCTGACCTCACCTGTTGGATTTGATTGACCCCATCATCCATCCGCCGAAGCTCCCGGACACCACGACGATTGAGAGGCCAGACAGGCGACGCAGAGGCAGCGTAGAGGCAACGGAGAGGCAGGAGTGGCAGGTACCATGGCGACAGCGTCCCTGCCAGCTCACCACCTGGGAGTCCAAGTGCGTTGGGAATCACGCTACAACAATGCCCATGATGCCAACGACGTGTACTCGGTACTCAACGGGAAGAAAGGGAGACCAGAACGCGGAAAGCACGTCCGCCCGACGTCGACACCAACACCAACCACTAGCCACCCACCGTTTGCACTGGAGATCCGGTCCGTTCCCAGCCTGGTGGTACTCAGTCATCCATGCTTCTTCGTTGCCACCCACCTCAAGTCTACTGAGCTAGTTGTTGCCCTTGTTTCACGCCTCTGTCTACCCGTAATATCTCGTCCTCCTGTTTGTTGTTTCCTATCGCTGCTACTTTTAATGCAGGTGGCGTCCACTGGTCGGTGGTGAGGTGAGTCAATTGATCGATCGAGTGACGAAAGGGCAACTGCGACGGTCAGTCTTTCCCTCTCTCTCTCTCTCTCGCTACCTCGAGAATCTCCGCCCGTCCCCTGCAAACCATCCCATCCATCCCAACCCGTCCGCCCACCCGCACATCCATGGCCAGGCTCCATGGCCAACCCTCCCTCGTGCTCACGCATTCTCGCTCGCCTGTTCGCCCGCACGCACGCACGCTCTTGTACGTCAATGTACGTGCAATGGCCATGCATGTACATGCACATGCACATCTCACTGCCGCCGGTTTTTCCTGTTTCATCATCGCCTCTCTTCCTGGCCAACCTTGCCCTGCCTCATCTCTCCCGCGACTCCGCTCCGCCCTTTCCTATGACCGAATCGGACCTGACCTGACCTGACCTGACCAGCCTGACATGGCTGGGCCTTGCCTTGCCTTGCCATTGCTCTTTCCCTCCCCAGGCAGACAGAGAGGGAAACAACCCACGCGTTCGCATGGTCCTCACCTGCCCCAGGTAGATACATTCTCGCACATCAGCTTGTACTTTTGTCCAAGTACCTCTCATGTCCCCATTCTTGCTTGTCCCTTCTTTCCCTTGCTTGCATCGTGTCGCATCGGTGCCCCGTCCGGTCCAGCCCAGCCCACTTCCCCATGCCTGCTGCTGCTGCTGCTCCTGCTGCTCCTGCTGCTCCTACTTTGTTCAAGGAGTGCCCTCTTGCCATTCTCTGTGTGTGCCCCTCGACGGTCGACATCGGACCCCGCCAGCACACAGGCAAATTAGATAGATAATCTCGGGCAGATCCCCACCAGTCACTCTGCCTACTCCCAACCTCTTGTCACACCGCACCATCCGTCTCCTCCAATAATCTCAACAATCGAGCCACACTTTGCTCGTCCTCTTCCTTGACATCTTTTTGCTCACTGGCAGGCATTTGGCCAGTCACTTGTTCACCCAGTCAGTTACTCGGTCACTCAGTTACGGCCTACCAAGTAGTAGTCACCAGCGACCAGACCTTGTGTCGTGCCCTCATCACAGGCACATTCTCTTGTGAAAACACTCCGTCTCTCCGCTCTTTGACAAATACTCCCTCCTCCTGGCCTCGAAGCCGCGTCCCACTTCTGCGAACTCGACATAGCCGACTCAGAGTCTCAGACACTTGGGTCCTCTTGCTGTGTGTGCTCTGGAAACGCCCCTTCGTCCGCCTGGTCCATTTCTTTGTTCCACAGCTGGCCGTTTACTACTCCCTGCTCCCTGCTGCCTGCCTATCAAGCTGTCTCGCACCATACAGCCTGGACATTCACTTAGCAGTCAGTTTGGTCGACTGTCTACGTAAAGCACACGCAACATACCACACCACACTCGGTCCTGTTCAGGCTGAGATCTTCCCTTCAACACGGCCTAAGCCCGGTCCGTCCTGTGAGAAAGCATCGTTACACCGTGACTGAGCGACCCCGTCTCAGCCAGAGCAACCCCCCATAGCAGGTCTTTTCTCGCCTCACCTTATCGCAACGCCTTCGACATGGCTGCTGCCGCCGTGTCATCCTCCCCTGCCCCTCCTAGCGCCATGCCTACCAACAAGGAGATCTCACCCCAGTCCACGCCCTCTGGGTCTACAACCTCCACAGCTATAACGAATCCCAGCTTGACGGACAGCACTCGCACCAGTGAGACCTTGAATGAGAAGGACGTCCAGCAAGTCCCCCGACTGGATACCAATGGCAAGGTCACCGGGGCAGATCCCAGCTCCAACGTCGGCGGTCTTAAGAAGACCAGGTCGAAGAGGCTGCGCCAGTCGTTGACCTCCAAGCGCAGTAGCAAGCTAGCCAATGTCCCGGAAGAACAGGCTGTTGTCGCCGAACCTGACCGGTCCGTGTCGACAAGCCGCTTCAAGACTTTTGTTAGGTCATTCAAGTACCTCTATAAACTGACCCCTAAGGAAGTGGATGACTTCATGGCATCCTACATCATCTACAACCTGGACTGGGAGAACGAGGCCGAGATAATCGACACCCTGGGCCCTGACTACCAGCAAAAGGTTGGTGACTGCCTCAAGTCATACTACGGGGTGCTCAACCACCTCTGTGCCCTCGGCGATGTCGAGAAGATGTACATCCCACCCGCCATGAACATGAAGGTCTCTGTTAGGGACAACCAGTTGCTGTACGAGGAGTCCATTGCCCGGGATCTCGGCCTGAAGCCCGGCATGAGGGTACTCGACCTTGGCTGCGGACGAGGTCGTGTTGCCGCGCATATCACCAAGTATTCTGGCGCTCGCGTGACAGGCCTGAACATCGAGCCAAATTCGATTGCTCAGGCCCAGGCCTTCAATGATGAGTTGGGCTTCGATAATGAGTTCATCATCAAGGATTTTAACGACCTGCCGCTTCCCTTTGAGGACGAGACGTTCGATGCCTTCTATAACATTCAGGCATTCAGTCTCGCCAAGGATCACCCTGCACTGGCCAGGGAGGTCGTTCGTGTCCTCAAACCCGGTGGGCGCTTTTCGTCCTTGGACTGGGTCAAGTACCCTGCTTATGATGAGAAGAATCCGGAGCACACCCAGCTCATGCGCCGCGTAAAGCCTCTCATTGGTGCCGTGGGAACGCCAACCCCGATATCCATGGAGAAGGCATTCACCGACGCCGGGCTGGTCGTCACGGTCTCAGACAACGCCAGCATCGCTACGGACGGCCTGCAGAGCCCGCTCATCGGAAAGGTGGACCTGTATTTCCGCACCATGCGCCAGCTGATCCTCGCATTGGTCAAGTTGCACGCTCTACCGCCTCACTTCAAGACCCTCATCAACCGGTTTTGCCTCGATGGGGAGGCGTTTGTCAAGATGGACGAGATGAGGCTCATCACCACCAGCTACCGAATCATTGCCGAGAAGCCATACAAGACAGAGTCCCAGAAGTAGTAGACGACGGGTGGCCATGTCGGCCAACGAAACCAATAGATGAACATTTCTACGAGGTCTGAACAAATGGTGTTGGTTATACAGCGCTATATCATCAAGGGAAACGTTAATGTCTATTGCTTAGATTTCTTCCACCAGTACCATTATGATCATTTTCAGCATCTTGCTGCATTCAAGTTTGTGTGGGGAATTTACTTTGATGTTCTGATGACAGCTTTGCTCGGCTTTCATACCTCGAGTCTGGAACTCGGGGGGACGTTTCTCAAGTCATGTTGGGTTTCAATTCAAGCAGTTGGGAGTTTAGCTAGAGAGTGTTTCTGGGGAGGGAAGCAAAAGACGCTTGGGGTACTGGCGTGGGGCTGTGAACATTGCATTATCATGTGTTGCTACTTATCTTGCCTTGATTGAACAAGCTAATCATTTCAAGAGTCATCTCTGGCTGATGCCGGTGCCAGTGAAGTCTGTGATTATTTGCTGAATATGTGATGTGCATACCACCTGGCAGTTTTTAGGTGCACTCTTTCCACTGTAGCTTTGAGGGCACAACCTTAAGGCTTCAGCCTTCCCACCTAGTCCTGAAGTTGATCCTAAACTCAATATCTGACCGGTGGTCTGACAGATTTGTACGAATGAGATTTATTCATGATCTTTGGGTCTGAGATCAGAGGCAGGTCCTCCTTATTTCAACATCTATCCATCACAGAATCCCTGGTGAAGGCTCAAAGGACATATACCCTCGGCTTATCTTCTCCGTCTAGAACTGTAGCTGTGCCATTCTTGACTTTCCTGTTGTGCAGCCAGTACACAAGCTCCTGTATCAGAGCAAGCACAATCCCGCTCGAGACAAGTATGATCATGGTCCGCAGGCCGTTGCGGTAGAAGGGCCGGTCATCGCCCTGGAAATACTGAGAGCCGTACATGAGGCCCCCGATGGCGAACATGACCCACATGGCGATGGCGATGCTCCGCTCCCGCGGGCCCTCGCAGTTGAGCTGCACCCAAGTGTTGTGCACGGGGTGGTACCCGACCGCGAAGGCGTTGACGACGGTCCACAGCGCCCACCGCTGCCACACGCCCACGCCGTCGGCGTCCTGCACCGAGCGCGCCGTGATCAGTGCCACGAGGTAGCACGCCTGCGCGGCGATGACGGAGGCGCCTCGCGCCCCGGTGCGGTCGCTCAGCCAGGCGAAGAGGAATACTACTGGGAGGGTGGCGGCGGCACCGACCGTCGCGAGTGCGTTGGCAGAGACGCGGCTGAAGCCGAGGGAGAGGTAGATGGAGGGCGTGTAGGTCGTCAGCGGGGACCAGGTCGAGAAGACGACGGAGGTTGAGAGGTAGTGCGGCCAGCGCTTGTAGTGCAGGAGGGTCCTGCGCACGAGCTTCCATGGGATGTGGAGGCCTTGGCTGCTCGTCTGTTCGTGGTCGCCGTCGGTGAGCAGGCGATGTTGCAGGATGTGTTGGTCTTCTGGGGATATTCGGATGAGGCCTCGGGATAGGAGTGGTGTGGGCGAGTCTGGCGAGCCGGGCAGGATGAAGAGCAGGGATAGGCCAACTGAGATTGTGAAGACCCCTTCAACTATGAAATATTAGTTCTGACCCGTTGTTGTCTTTGGCGCAGCCTAAGCGGAGGCATACTCAAGAAAATCCACTGCCAACCGGAGAGCCCCTGCCGCCCATCTAGCTGGATGATCCCAGAGGCGAGAATGGGTGATAATGCGTTTCCGGAGAACATTCCAAAGAAGAATATGGCGACCCGTTTGGCGAGTTCCTTCTGCCGATACCATGTAGACAACGTGTATACAGCCCCGGGAATGTAGGCAGACTCGGCAAGCCCCAGGAAGCTTCTGGCGACGAGGAAGCCTGTTCGGTTCCGCACAAAGACCTGGAGCGTGGCGACGACGCCAAAGGAGATGACTTGTCCCGATATCCACTTGCGAGGCCCAACCTGTGGTTTGATGTCAACTTGGAAGCACTGTCAGAATATCAGGGGCACATGTGGATACCTTCTGGAGCAGCATGTTGCATGGGATCTCGAAGACCACGATAAAGAGGAACATGAGCTGGTTGCCGAGATTTATTGTGGCCTGAGTCACTCTGATGTCTGTGGCAAATCCAGCCGTCAGGGCGCTAGCTAAATTCATCCTGTCAAGTTGAAAGACGAGCAAGCCTAGGAATAGCAGCGGCAGGACAGTTGTGTCGACTCTGAGCCATATGAGCTTGACTAGTCATGCAGTTGGTGAGGGCGTGCTTACTTCCGTCGCGCCGCATGCTCCTCCTTCGCAGTCCAGGAGTGGCCGGCTGGGCTCTCAGGCGAACTCCCGGGTTCATTCTCGTCTATGCTTTTCTCCATGACAAGAAATACTGAAACTGTATTTATTTTGAGAACGATAAGAATACTTCTTGTGACACTCAGGGATTTGATGTATTCTCGTTGAAAGAGGACAACAAACTTGTCATGTTACTTCATAATGAGAAGTTCCGAGTGCGCCGTGCGTAACCCGGAACTTGAGACTGCTCTAGCTTTGCTACATACTAATGTGCTGATATGATACTCGAATCGAGAGCCATGACGGAAAACTTATCCCGCTGTGGAGGAGGAAGACGCTATGCTTGTCAAGTGTTGCGTGATGCTTGGCGACCGCCAATAACATCCTACCTGAGATATCGATATGGAATCTCATGCTTATATCGAGTGAGTGAACTGATACACAAAATTTCGGGTGTATGGAACAGCAGGAGCCTGTTGCTACGGGCTTTGGACAACCCGGACAAGCGCCGATGGTGTCATCGTGCCGAGCGTTCGGTGTATGCCCAGGTGGGGCAGTGATGTACCACAAACGCCGTTGCATGTGTCTGACTGTACTGCAGGAAAAGTCTTATTTCTCTCCAGCAGCTACCCTCTGGTTATCATTGCGGCAAGTAGAAACGTTCACAAAACACCAAAATGACCAGATTAAAGCGGATAGCCATCATCGGTGCTGGCCCAGCCGGGGCCATATCTATAGATGCCTTTGCTCAGGAGCAGGCCTTCGATGTAATCCGAGTATTCGAGAGAAGAGAGCGACCAGGCGGCTGCTGGTTAGTCTATTGATCTCAAAGACAAGAAACAAGGGTGCATGCTGATCCGTTCTAGGCTGTTTGACCAGACGCCGCCACCGCCGCTCTCTGACTTCGAGAACCTCGCCAAGCGCACCGCAGATGCGCCCTTGGCTATACCAAGGGCCTTACCAGCGCAAGTGAGGCCGCGCACAGTTGCGAGATACGATGACACGCCTGTGTATCCGCGTAAGCACAGTTATTTTCCTTTCACAACTTTCATCCGTTGTGTTTTGAAAAACTCCAGTATGCAACGTTTCAGGCTTTGTATGAGGTGGTTAACATGTCCTAGTCTTAGAGACCAATATTGACGCCGCCGTCATGGAGTTTTCGCAGGAGCCGATTCCTGCGCTGCGGTCTCATCACTCTATATCTCTCCACGGGAACGATACACCTTTCCGCTCACATCAGGTGATCCGGCAGTATATTGAGGATCTCATCAACAGAAAAGGCTACCGAGACTTTGTAGAGTACAACACTACGGTAGAGCTTGTGGAGAAGAACGGTGAGGAATGGAGACTTGTGCTCCGGAAGGGTGGAGAGAAGCTCGACTACTGGTGGCAAGAGCGATTCGATGCGGTTGTTGTAGCAAATGGACACTTCTCTGTGCCATACGTGCCCCCGATCCGGGGCCTGAAGGAATTTGCGGAACTTCACCCCGGATCTGTAGAGCACAGTAAGGCCTATAGAAGTCGAGAGAAATATACCGGCAAGGTGAGAGAGTCAAAAATCTCCATGCTTCCGTCGAGAATGCTAACAACAACAGAGGGTAATCGTAGTCGGTGCTTCTGTATCAGGCGCTGACGCTGCGGTGGATGTCCTTGGTGTTGCACAATCACCTGTCTTCGCAGCCGTCAAAGGTCACAAACCAAATCTGTATTTCGGCGATGCGGCTTTCGATCACCCCGGAATTACCAAGGTGCCCTCTATTTCGCGCATAGACCCACACACCAGGTCGGTATTCTTCGAGGATGGTACACTTGTCGAAAATGTTGACCACATTATCCTGGCAACCGGGTACTCATGGTCACTGCCGTTCCTTCCCAACATTCCAATTCGAAACAACCGCGTGCCGGATTTATATCTACATATCTTTCACCAGTCAGACCCAACACTTGTATTCATCGGTGCTGTAGCAGCCGGGCTGACGTTCAAGGTCTACGAATGGCAGTCGGTGCTCGCTGCAAGAGTCCTGGCCGGACGAGCAAAGCTACCCCCAATCGTAGAACAAAAGGCATGGGAGGCGGAACGGATAATACAGAAAGGCGATGGCGTTGCTTTTACTGCTCTATGGCCAGATTTTGAGGAGTATTTCGAGACTGTGCGTACACTCGCCAGTGAGCCGGACCAGGGCGTCCCCGGACGGAGGCTGCCGCGGTTCAATCCAGACTGGGTTCGAATTTTCATTGAAGGACACCAGCGCAGGATTGACATGTGGCAGAGGGCGAATTCAGAGGCACGGGGGAGAAGGGAGAAAGCTGCTGCCAAATTGGCAAGACTTTAGGCTGTATTAATTACCTGGGCAAGAGTTTAGGAATTTTGATGCAGTGTTTGAAGCTATAGGCAATCAAATCTCTGGATGTCGCAGTGCTAGGCCCGCCGAGTCTGATCTTGTTAATCATCTATGCCAGCCCTCATTTGAAAATCCTCGCTCGCCCATACGGTATGGCTTGTCTCACCTTCGGCGGCAGTGGCGTTCCCAATAGGTTGGCCACCAAAGTTCTATTGGTATGGTCTGGCATATCCAGCACTTCACGTTCAGCATTCCGTTCAATGATTTGACCCAGCCGGATCAAACTAGGTCTTTCCGTTGGATTGTGTTCCATGCACCATGCAACGGTGTTCCTTAGTTCTGCGGAGAACTGCTCGTCAAGCGAGCGGTTATACTCTGACAGGAGATTATGCCCGTACGTCCACCCACTTAGAGACTGGCGGTCGATTCTGAAGTTGTAAGGGCGTGCTACGCTTGGCTCATCCGCTTGGCTCAAGGTCATAAGCTCGAACATGGTCAAGCCAATGTGGTAGATGTTTGAGTGTGTATGGAAGTTGGCAACCACCTCGTGATCTCGAAGGGCATTTAAATTCCGGATATAGTCCCATTCCTCGGTGAATTGCTCCTAAAGTAGTCCATTAGTTCACCGAAGATTTGCGGAGGAAGCCGGAGCCCCCCCCCCCCTTAACCCCAAAAAGAAAGAGAAAAGCAATGTAGACTTGGAATTGGCGGCTCACCGGCAAAAGAGAGTCGTATTTCCCCCTCCTTCTTTGCAGCCAGCGCCTATTTCTTCCCGGTGAATTCTACATTAGCGAAGCATATTTGGGTGTTCAAAGGCTCTCGGACTTACTCTTCGTCAATATTGTCCACGAATACTTGAGACTTTGGTTGTTGACTCAAGCCCAAATCTCCTATCTGACAAATTCTTAGACGCCGCACCCACTGTTCATGGGCCTATCAGGGAAGCATGATTGGGGAATGATGTTACATACTTTAGTTAACGGCCATAGGGGATGGTCTGAAGAAAAGTCTCCGACAAAGACTACAGAATGGATATGTCAGAAAGACGCACCTCGAGCACTGAAAAATCAACAGAGGACCGGAGACATACTATTTTGCGGATCCAAGTCGAAGTGCACCAATGGGTCGTCAGAATCTGTTGTAGCCGCACCAATGGTCTCGGTCATCTGAGGGATTTGCGTGGCCATTGGATCATTCCCTTGATAGAATCCTTTAGGGTGTGCCATCGCAATACAACCCCGCCAAAGGCATTCAAAAATTACCCAGGCCAGTTTTTCGGAGAACACATAATCTGGATCTGTGATGTTGTGCATTGCCATTTTCCCAATCCACTTGCTCAGGTCGCCGAATTTGAGATATTCCATGGAGATGATGTCTTCCCGTCTATCGAGTTCCATTCTATTCTTACGGATGGCTCCATCAATCCCTAGTGCTCTTCGAGGCTCTTTTGGCCAGTCAGGCCACAATTTCTTCCAGGTCCAAGACTGCAGGCTGGGAACGAGCCATGTTGGTGGTTCCGGCTCCGCAGGATCTGGTCCAGCCGCAGCCGGTTGGGCAGCAGCAGGCTGAGCTCGTGCTGGCTCAGGAGTACTTGGTCGCGGGGCACCAGATCTAGCGAATGGTGGCTGAGAGGAACTAGACTCCGAGGGCCCTGACCGAGAAGAGACTGATCCCGATGGTGCTGGCTGAGAAGAATCTGACCCGGATGGTCCTGGTCGAGAAGAACCAGAGCCGGAGGGACCTGCTCGAGAAGAACCTGATCCGGAGGGTCCTGCCTGAGATGAACCCGATCCCGAAGGGCCTTGTTGAGAAGCGCCTGACCCCGAGGAACCTGACTGAACGGCAGGTGGCTCAGCGGCAACTGGTTGAACGGCAGCCGGTTGAGGATCTTGGTCGTCCGGTGCGTCAGGGTCATCTTCCCATACCACCACATACTCACCTACCACAATATCCAAGATCTTTTCGACGAGCACTAGAATGAGCTGGATCGAAGTGAGAATAAAGAGGGAGATCACCTTGGCGAAAAAGACGCCAAGCTTGATGATGAATCTTTGGACAACTCCAAAGTAATGGTCGTAGGACACGGGAGGATCCTTGGGCCAAGGAAATGCGATCAGTAATGTGCGCTGGACCACATGTTTTGCGCCGGACATCATGATCATGTGCTTCTTCTCGTTCTTAACTCCAGTGATAGAGCCAGGCCGTATATCCGCCTTTACGACAATTGTGTTCACCCTCCCTGTGCTATCGTTTAGGCCAAACAGCGCGGCCACGCCGAAGCCGCCGTAGCCTAATATCTTTCGGAAGGTCACGTGGGCCGGAGTGAAGTTTCGGTTGAGTTTGAACGTCGTGCTATACGCATCTTGCAGTCTTGCCCTGGCTCTAGGTCCTAGGCCCCCTGGGTTCTCCGGTATGTTTGGCGCGAAGATGGCTCTGCCCCTGTAGACGTCGGGCGGTCTCGCACTTTGGTAAGGATCCTCCATTCCGCGGAACCTCCCATGCTTCGGATGCACAATATTGTCGATTATATGTGCCCTCTTGTTAGGGTCATAAGATGCAGCATGTCCTCTTCGAAGCTCCGCGAAGTAGTCGGTGTATAGCTGTTTCGTTTCGTACAGCTCCTCCTCACGGCTGTCTCTGCGCCGAAGCATGCGGCGTCTATTGCCCGCTGCCGTCGCCATGTCTTTCCCTGGTAGGTTTGTCTTTCTGTGTTCCTATCGTGTTTGAGCTGCAGAAGTTTTCCCGGGCTCAAGATCATATTGAGCTCAGTGTGCTTCGTCCATTGTAAACAAAGGGCGCTGAGTTGCAGGCATACCTGCCGTTTGCAGACGTGCCAAGCGCGAAGGCGAACAATGGACAAAGCAACCCAACAAACAATTGTGGTGCCTACGCCTAACACTCAAACTCAGTTCATATGGACAGATAAAAGAATCATATAGGTATAATATCCTATGTATGGCGGACATGCTTGAGCATTACTATGATGTGGCCTGTGATGCCATCCGCAGCGGCACCACACGTCGCCCAAACACAGACCCGGCATCTGGCACTATGTCCGCACTTGCGACACCGGCCGCGTCTATGTTTCGAAGAAGATACAGGCTGTTCAAACTCTACTCAATCATGGCATCAATTGGCGATGATCTTCAAATTTGACTCTATTTGTTGTTGTAGGAGCTGAGATGCTGCAACCCACGGCCCCGGAGAGCACATTTAGAGCCTAGCCGGAGACTTCCCCACAACACATGTCGCTCTTTAAATCAAGCCCCTGAGCTAAGGGTGCGATCTTAACTGGTCGGTTACATTCGCAGCCATAGTGGCCGGAGACAAGACGTAAATTGATCTTTGACAGTGTTCCGTGGCCCGGATTGGCACAAGTGCATGATTCAGAATGTCGCAGTAGCCAACCACAGAGTCGCAATACCACAAAGCTCAATGGCAGATTAGGGCTGCTCCGTTGACACGAATTAAAAGGGTGTTCCTAAGTGGGGTGGGTAATACTACGGTGCAATTATTTCCTCGTGGCCTTAGTCTCCAAGCATACGGAGAAATTAGATGAATACCTGGGTCAACGGAACCCGCCAAGAACTATTCCACCAATTCGAGCGCCGACTGGTTTCGATTGATCAACAGCTCTCTTGCAATGGAACATGCCATAGGCAATAGTAAATGGATGAATGTACATTTGTGTCTGCAATGTATGTCACGTATTAGAACAATACTTATTAAAAGAGGTGTGCACGACAACATCGCGGCTTGGCATTTTCCCACAGAGTCATCCTCGTCGCGATAGTTCAGTCTCGTTCTTTTCAGTAGTCTGACAGACACAATCAGAGCCTTCCTCAGCCTTATACATCATGAGATCAACGACACCCCTTGCATTGCTCACCGTCTTTGGCTGCGTTTGGGCGGCCAATGATGACACAATTGGGTTCGGGCCGTACTTTTCTCTCGGTCCTACGGCCTCGTGGATCCGCTCGGCCAAGACGACGCTGGTCTTGCCCAAAGTCCCTACTCCCGCGACCGACCGTCTCGCCCTTTGGCCAGGTATGGGAACCAGCGGCAATGATCTGATCCAAGCGCTCGCGGTCTCCTTCTCTGATCCCAAAGCTAATTGCGGAGCTGCCGCGGGTCAGTGGTGCGTTTGGGCAAGCACATTGCAGGATGGGACTCAGCTTGGAGGAACGCAAGTCCCGGCAAATGCTGGTGATCAGATCACCATGAGCTGTATGAAGAGCCCCTTGGCGATTTTATCAGTCCTCTCGTTCCCTCGCTAAACCTCGACTTGTTTAGACGCGTACAATGATGGCACTGGCAAGTACGACCAGACTGTTTCCATCAATGGGAAGCAAGTCTCAACCCTGTCAACCTCTTCCGGACAGGCCCAGGGCTGGGGAACGGCCGTAGAATGTCAAGCACAAGCATGCGACAGCACCGTCGCGGCGCATAGTGAGTTTTCTGTTGACCGGGCTCGAGTAGCTATGTCTAGTAAGCTGACCCGAGCCTTCAGAGTATACTGATACCACAATCACGCTTAATGCGGCGGACACCACATTTGCTAAGACATTGGCCCTGAATGAGGCAACTTCTACTGGTCTTCAGACGTCCGACAACAAGGTTTTCACCGTCACGACTATAAACATCGGTGGCCACACATTCAATCTTTGATCTGAGGCAATAATTATTACACTTTGCTTATGCAACAAGACCAAGAAAGAGGCGGTGGCAAATGAGCTCCACTGTCACATGTCCTCGGAGCCGAGTGTGTTGGTTCGTCCGCGCATATTCACCAGCATGTGGACGACAAGAGTAACAGTAGCCCGCTCAAGTTATTCAAACTTTTGTTGCAGTGTTAATTTTCGCATCAATCTCACATGAGACGATCCCTTTTCCACCAGACATCTTCTAGTAATGATCCCAGCAGAGCTTTGGTGACGATATGACTCTGACAAGCCCAACGATGCCATAGTGTGCAGGAGTAGCCCTGCTCAGATACGCATCTAAACTCTCAAGTGCGTGGCGCCTTGTTTCTGATCTTGCAGCATTGGCCAATCAGTGATCCCAACACATCCGGTCAGAGGCACTCGCCAGCACCTGGATAGCCCAGAAAACCCCTGGCAGTGCTTTTCGCGGCCCCTGGCCACCACTGTTAAAGCGTAAGAGGCCGGCAGTCGTAGCGGAATCCTACCCAGGTTGACACAAGCTGCCAATGCTGCCAAAGGCGTCGGTAATTGTTGTGCTGTCGGCACCATCACCAGAGACATTTTGGCCAGTTAGGGTCTGTTTTCAGGGGTTCGATATTTATCATTTCTAGGGTACCGACTCGGCTTTGTTCATAGGGCGACTCCATTGTCAAGGTGAGGCTCGAACTCTATCACAATTCCCCGGAATATCAAAGGTTGGCATCGCAGTCCCCGGATCTGGTGCCGAAACTCTTCCTTGTTTCCACAAGGCACGGGCGAAAAGAATTAAGGTTTTCGGATCATGTGGGGTGAGCCGGGATAGTCGTGGGCTAAAGGGTTCTGGATACTCAGGCAGCCGGGCCAGGCACATGCAAGACATCTGCATCACACGTTCTGCATTTATAGCAGCACATTTTTAGCAAGCTAATAAATCTCGTCGTGCATGGTTCAAAGTGAAAGCCAGCTTGCTACCCAGATATATGGCTTGTCGTAAACTTTAACAACCATATCTGTGAAGGGGCGCAGAATGAACCAACGAGTAAAAGCGGACCGATGATGGCGCTGCCTACGACGGACAGTAAATCTTGGGTATCAGTCAGGCCACATATTTGTTGCCAGGTTCCAGCACTCGGTTTGGACGGGGTAGCATGTTCTTGCGCCCTCACCATGTTGTCTTGACTCGAGACATCAGATGGTTACATGGCCTGAAACCTATGCCAGGAGACGGTCAGCCCAACGGGTGTCCGTGATGAACGCGTGAGAATCTGAGATCGCGCCGCCACCCTTGCAACGTCGCCTGGTTCTTTTTCACTAGCATGGATGATTGTGCATCTTCAGTCGATGACGAGTCTGTTTCCACAGGTGAATAAATGAAGACCGAGTATATCTACTGCAGCCCTATTTCCCCGCAGATCGCAAAGCGTGCCGAATCAAGATTTCAACGAGGACCTTCCACGGCCGAAAGATCTACGTCGTCTGATATCTGCAATCGCTGGCCCCAGATTTATTTGGCAACGTCCGGCTATGTTGGCCCAAATCCCGACGCTAAAAAGGACGGAAAGTATAATGCCCACTTCACGACCCCAGAGTAGGGACAGATCTGTGACAGGCATGAAATGCCGTCCGCGTGCGGGCCGCGTACCAACCTGGATCCCACTCTTGTGCTCAGTTCAGTGACTCGGTGGCTGCATTGAGGATGCGTTCCAATCATCGAACGCCCGGAACTCTGACCCGGGCACGAACTCATTGTCAACCCTGACCATGTACAATGGTTAAGCTTTGCACTAGTGCATCACAGTCTACAAGTTGGATATCCATATGTATTGCTCGCAGCCATCTCACATTGAAGGCCTGACCCATTTTTCCCGTCATGAGCTGCTGTCGTTGACGAATACTGATTTGGACGTCTTCCAAATTCAGCTCCACGATGGAGGACTTGCGAGTCTTCTCGTACGTTCTCATCAGCATCCTCTATGGCATCTCTACGACCACAATACTGATGCGTGTATACGTTCGCGGCCTGACTATGAGATCTTTCTGGTGGGATGACTGGCTAATGACCGCAATGCTGGTGAGTTTCAGTGGATACGAGGTTGGTGTCACTAGAAGTACTGGGTTCTAATATGTGTGCAGTTTTTTAACACTGCCCAACAAGTAATCTCTTACTATTTGTTTCGCCATGGAGCGGGCTTGTAAGTCGAGATCCAGACGAACAGTACAAGCAATCTACTATTCGTCAAGACTAACTCGTACTCTAAAATAGACACATGGCCGATGTTATGACCAGTCACCCGGAGTGGTTGCCAGTCCTTCTCAAGGTACTTCAGACTGCTGAGCAACTACAGGGCATTCCACTAACATTTCCAGTTGAACCTTGTCAACCAGTTCTGGTACACATGGTTGCAATTCAGCATCAAGATGTGTTTTCTGCTTTTCTATTATCGCCTGACAGATCGCACCGGCTTCCGGCGTTGGCTTTGGGCCATTCTCGGATTCCACATTGTCACCACTGTTGTGATCGCATTCCTCATTGGGCTGCAAGCCATACCCTTGGCAGCTGTGTACGAACCTCAAAATTTCCCAAATGCGATGAGAATCGACCTCGGCGTTATATTGTTTGTGCCATTCTCTCTCACCCTGGCAACGGACATTTTTATACTCATTCTGCCCCTGCCGATCGTTCTATCTTTGCAGATGTCACCAAAACGCCGCATGACGGTTCTTGCTGTCGTGACAACAGGTGGTTCGGCAGTGGTGGTCTGCGGACTCCGGGGTATTATCCTGGTCGAGGCCGCGACGGCACCAGACTTCACGTTCACACTCGGCAAGCTGCTGGTCATGCTCAATGCCGAGTTGCAAGTCGCCATTGTGGCCGCCAACATGCCCTCACTGAAGACCTTTTACACTTGCTGGAGGCAGCAGAGGCTGGGCCCTGGCCAGGGCATTGGTGCTGGGTCTCTGGACACGAGATCCAGGCGCATAGCATCCAAGCCGCGGGATGATATCGAGCTTCAAAGTGGACAGCCTGCTTCCAAGCTCCTTGACTCGGGTCGTTATTATGGAAAGCCGGACCATGGCTTCTCCAGGATAAGTAGTGAAGAAAATTCTAAATATTTCACTGATGGAAGTGATAGCGTCAAGGCGATAGAGACACTCGGCACAGGCAGATGATATCGTTGTCCAGGTTCGATACACGATCTTGCTGGCGGAAATTGACCATTAATACCACCTCAACACGTCCAAATTATTACATGATGGACAAGACTCAATGTACCATACGTGACTCTGGACTTGATTTGTTCCGCCTAAACATGCTCCGTTATCAAGACCGATGGCATGCCGCCTTCTCAACGCCAAATCTCTGCGAGATGACGACCCACTCTGCGATAATCACGGCCTGTCGGAAGGCCGCCACATCTTTTTCGAAGAAGGCCTTGTCAACAAGACCCTTAATGCTTTCCCAGTCAAGGAATCCAAGCTGCTCAATATTTGACCTTGTCACCAAACGTCCCAATAGTTGGTGTAACGGCCCGCCAGCCGGCCAAGTCGCGGGGGCCGTATAAGGATGTTTGCGTCTTTTGTAAATCTCGTCTGTGACAAAGGGCTTGACAGCCTCGCGCAGAATCCATTTCTCCACGAAAGTCTCAGAGCTGGGGTCCCATCGCAGCTTCACACTGGGCGGGAGGCTGTTCACGTACTCGACCAGCTCGTGGTCGAGGAAAGGAGGTCTTGCTTCGATGCTGTGTGCCATCTCTGTCCGATCACCCAGGCAGGAGAGGAAGTTGTTTGCCAAGTGGCCTTTGGTCCAGACGTATAGCGCTGAGTGAAGCGGATGCCAGATTTTCTGGATGAGGCCAAGTACACGGCCATCGACGTTGTTGGCAATGGTGTCGAGTGGATCGACAGAGGCGTAGCAACGTGTCCATTGTGCAAAAAGCTCTGAGGGCACTTGGAAGGCCGCCATGGATGCCGGAGTGGTAATGTTATTCAACTGGCGGCGGGCAAGAGAAGGGCCACGATTTGATGCGTCTGCCCCTATCGATGAATAGGAGTCCGCGATTTGCTTCTCAAAATCAGAACAAAGTTGTTGGCGTTGGCTTGCAGAAGGTTGCTCTCTTCCTGCCCGGGCCAGATCAGGCTCCCGGAGGAAGTCTGGGATGTACAACGGGTAGCCCGCAAACTGTTCGTCTGCACCCTCACCTGTAAGAACAACCTTGCAATCACTCTCATGTGGTACTTCAGAAAGTGCAAATTTTCCAACGAAATTCAGATCGTGATTGTGATGCTCGCAGTGATAGGTCGCATCCTCAAATCTCTCGGCCAGCCCTTGTTCATCCATGTGTTTCTTGACGTGTTTGACGCCGAGCCACTCTGCAGTCCGCTCCGCAACATCTGACTCGTCGAATCCGGTTTCTTCGTCGAAAGCTATGCTGAAGCATGAGATTCTCTCGGTTGCATCCTGAATTATGAGCTTCACGCCCTGTTCTTTGACTAGGTGGTTGACCATGCCGGCGATCGCAGAAGAATCGATCCCACCAGACAGATAGATCCCAACTGGGACGTCGGCTCTCAGACGAAGTCGAATAGACTCGAGAAGCCTGTCTCTGACTCCCGAAATCATATCGTGCTCCTCGCGCGTATCCACTTCGCGTTTGTCTCTGTAGTTTATCTCCCAATATTGCCGAGGCTCGGGATACCCATATGGTAGGTGAAGAGCCAGATAATGCCCCGGCCGAACCTTGTTGACGTTCTTGAACAGCGTCCTTTGATCATGATTCCATCCGGCCTCCTGTATGCTCTTGATATCCCACTCAGGTTTCCATCCCAGTGGAAGGAAGCCTTTCGCCTCTGCAGATATCAAGAGCCTACTGCCTACTACAGTCCAGAATAGAGGCTTGATGCCATATCGGTCTCGAACGGCAACGAAGTACTGTTTACTAGAGTCATATAGGCAAAGCGCGAACTCACCGCGCAGCTTTGAGAGGAAGGACATTCCACAGGTTTCGTAGAGTGCTATAACCAGTTCGGAATCCGATCTGCCCCTGAATTCATAGCCAAATTGATGGCTCAGCTCTGCACGAAGTCGGTCGTAATCATAGATTTCGCCGTTTACAACCGCATGAATGTAGCCATTGGAACTGTGAAGAGGTTGGTGCCCATCTGGGCTGAGATCGTTGATGGCTAGGCGGCAGTGCCCCATTGCTGTCGCCTCGTTAGCCCCGGGCCTTTTTCCTTTATGTTCATGGAGAGTTCAGTACCAACGGTCTGGTCATCATTGACCCATGTGCCCCTAGAGTCGGGCCCTCGATGGGAGATCTTGTCCAAACTCTCATTGAGCTGGGCGGCAATGCTTCGTGTGCCATTATCAAGACATGTACCTTGAAGGGCGATGACGACACTGAGGCCACACATGGCTCACTTTGAAATTCCAACATTTGCTCAGAGAACTCTGATAATGTCGGTATAGTGTATGCAGGATGCAGTTCCCGTCTGTGGACAAGGTCGCCCGATAGTCAGAGCTCACACAAGTAGAGAGCGGTTGACATAATCATGAAGCGGGATCTACCAGTGATGACGCCAACTTCGACCAACACTAATCAGGTCAAGCCGTCATTCACTGTCCATTTATTGCCTCCATGCTCCAACATGTTTGAGGCGTTCCTGGCTCCGGTACTCATGTTGATACAGGCAGAAAAAGCTGAAAATGATCTCCAGTCGTGCAACTTTTACAATCAGATTGAAGAGAAATCAGATATTCGCACCCACAAAAACGAATGGTACACCGGTACATAGCTTGCTTGTCAATACAATTTTCACACACTGCTACAAACACTTAGCTAACCGATTCATACACCCACCTGGGGTATCTAAGTCTAGGTCCAGGTGTGTTAAGTCTAGGTGTGTTGGGTCTGGGTGTGTGGGTGCGTTAGGTCTGAGCGCGTTAGGTCTGGGTAGGTGTAAGTGCGTATGGTAGGCATATGAATTGGCTGTGGGCAAGCAAGTTATGTACCATCCAGTTTTGCGGGTGCGAATATCCGATTTCATTGAAAAAAACGTCGTTTATATCTAGCATCTCGTCGTCGTCCAGTAGCTCTCTGACAGAGAGTCTTACTCAATTTTCGTGATGTTTTGATCTTCTGGCCATTACTGCGATATCACCGTTTCTTTGGTGTTTGCAGGCATGAAACTTCTCCACTACTAATGAACTGTTGTTTAATGAATTCTATGAACAGTGCGGCTTGTAAACAGATGGACACCTCACTAGGAAGGGTTGCCGACTCGATGCAGCCACTTGTTAGCACCAAATTTTGAAACCCGGTTCATGCTGCTGTCTGCTTTGCACCTTGCCTCGGCGATGGCGTTGAGCTGAAACTTCAGCAATAAGCGCAGGGCATGCTTACTCCGTGAGCACGTGGGCAACCTACGGACGTTCCTGCTTTCATTGGACGTAAGAATTGTCCAATCTAGTGTACAATGTGGCTCTTCATATGGAAAGTATGCGCAGCCAATGCTCAATTGCTTGAAATGATTGGTGGCGCGTTGAGAATGCTGACCCGTAACTCCATGCTGATGTGAGCCGCCATTTTAAGTGCTGAAGAGGACCTGACATGCGTCAGCTCACGTTTTGTCATTGTGCATGCGTCAGTAGCCTTCGGCCCTTGAGTCTCGTAAGTAATATTGCCTGCCGCTGTCCAATGCCAGCTGGAACGGTGAAACCCTACGTGTGCCTAGATTCAGCAGGTTTGCCGCGGTGCGTCAGGCCCACTCGCACCGCCACAAGGCGATTTACCGACGTGCATGCGCGCCTGTACTCGTGTAATATTGAAGCAGTTGGGAGTTATTGGGTCGTCTCCGAGACTAGTGCCCTCAGAGGAGGGCTGTGTGGTCGCCGTAGGAGCAGGCCAAGATATTGAGAACCGGTGGCCATAAACCCTAGCGTCAACTGGTTCCATTAGGCATACACTTGCTCAAAGAAATTCATTACTTTTCCAGTTGGATTGAAACTTTGGAACTTGAACTCCCACGATACCGACTGGCAGCCCGAACCCGCCATCTTCAGAGGTAGAAGGACTCAGCATAACCCACACTCGACCCCTCTCGACTTCGTCATCGCTCCCCTTCTGGACTTGAAGCATTTTTGTGTATGATATATTTTTCCGAGTCATAATGGACAGACTGGCGTTAAATTTGTCATCGTACGATCCAAACTTGTTCCCGGCTTTGACTCCTCCGGCAGGTGTGATACCAAACTTCGACGATCCACCTACACGAGCTCCGGCAGGGAGGATTGTTATCTGCGTTACACTTTCGGTCATGCTCATGTTTGTGGTGTTACGATCATATACTCGAGTATGTGTGACACGTATGTTCGGTATCGACGATTGTAAGTGAATGAAAAGATATGCTAAGAGAGACCGAAGAGCCGCCTCGATCCTACCCACCTAGGTAGCTAAATATGCACTTACCTTCTAACGCCCTCTCATAGATCTCTGCCTTTTGTCGGCTGCTAGTGTCACCACTGCCAGCGCATTTCTGCTGTCTAGTATGTCTACCCTCAATTCCCTCCAAGTTTCGACGCCGCTGACCGTGATGAATAGTTCTCGGTGATCCCCTGGGGCCTCACCAGTGGAATGTCCCATTGACAGCCATCGACCACAAATATGTAGTGGTAAGTGAGCCTATCTAGGTTCTCTGTTTTTAATTAGATCATTATATGTTGGCTTACACTGGGCCAGAACTCTTTTGTGGCGGTGTGCATGTATGCTGTCAGCTCAATGTTTACCAAATGCACGCTCCTTGCGTTTTATCTTCGAGTGTTCCAACCAAATAGAACAGCCAAAATCATGGCATGGACGGGTATCACTACCATTGTTCTTTTCTATGTCATCAGTATCATTTATCTCCTGGTTCAGTGCGTCCCAGTGGACCAAGAGCTTCCCGGACTCGACCCGACGAAATGGGAGGAACGAGCACGCAACAACCGCTGCGGGCGGCGAAGCATCGACGTCTCCGCAGCGCAAGGTATAGTCGGCGCTGTCACGGACCTATACGTTCTCGCAATACCCATCAGCTCCGTCCTCGCTCTCCGCCTCCAGAAGAAGCGGAAGATCGGTGTGATAGGCATTTTCTTGACCGGCTTGCTGTGAGTAAACTCGGTTCCTCACTCGAATTTTACAATATACCATCTGACAATATTGGGTTATAGGGCATGTGTCTGCTCTTTCATAGCTGCATACTATCGTTGGAGATCACGAGATACCAATGACTACACGTGGGACTCAGTCCTACTTTGCTCTTTGGCGTGAGTAGATTCCTACCTGTTAACAATTGATGACCCCAGGCGCCAAACAGCTGACATGGCCTCGTGAATTCCAGCTCGGCTGAGCTCAATGTAGGCATCATTTGCAGCTGCTTGCCGATAGTATTTGTTCTTTTCAGAGGCTCTACCACGAACAGTCCCTGGAATTCTTTTGTGCGATATCTGCGGACTCGAGGCAGGCACAGCGCGGCCACGAACTCAAACCAACCCAAAGATCCCTTCCACGGACTGTCGGACGATGATCCAACACTTCCACATTTCCAACACCAGAGGCCAACAGGAATTCACATCTTCATTCGCAAAGCTCATCGCTCACGGCCACAACAGGGTATTGTTGTCAGGACTGAGCTGTTGACTTACAGGACTCTAGCTTCCGTCGATGATACATATCACGAACAATTGAAGCGCATCTACCTAGAAAGCTACCATGCCAAGAACTCCGTTTCTTCCAGGACGCACGCTGCCTCGGATGATGCATGTTCTGCACCTCGAGCTCATTCTGCAGCTCCAGTTGATTTCTGTACGCAGGCGTATAGCCACAATCAAGCCGACTCTACTGCCCACATGAGCTATTCATCACATGAGGCCCTGAACGAGCATTCTACAGTGGGCCGAGCAGTCTGATACAGGATATTACGTATGATACTGGCATTGAAGATGAATCCGTTATGTCCAGGAAGAATATATACAGCCCACGGTCCAACCCGTCATTACAAAGCGCTAGCATCAATCTCAGCCACAGCAACCCACTCCAAAGTGACCGGGCCCAAGAGCCCGTACTCATACGGCCCTTGATCGGCATACTTGGACTGCTGTTCCGACGCAACCTGGCCCCAGACTTGGACCTGGTCCGCAACGCTCTTTATCCGGTTAAACAGCGTCGTGGTCACCTCGACCACAAGTTCGTGTTCCTGGCCCGCCGCCACATAGTCCGAAATATCCACGACCGGCCGCGCTGGGTCGATCGGGGCAAGCTGGACGCCGTCGATGCTCGCGCGCATAGTGTTCACCACCGGCCCCAGAGAAAGCAGGGCTCCGATGTGAGAGGAGGGCCCGCTTGAGGAGGAGTTGCTGCTTGGTAGAGAGGGCACTGTGAAGCTGGTGGTATAGCGCCCCACGCCGCTCACGTTCTCGAACCCGGCGCCTAGCTGCGTCCAGGGCACGAGAGCCTGGTCGGTGAAGTTGTGCAGTGTGATGGCCGTGCCGGCCTCGACGTCGAAGCGATCCTCGGGGGCGTGCCAGTCTTCGATTTCGATGTCCCAGGTGGGCAGGTCGAGGGTTGCGGGGAGGGAGACGTCGAATGTAGTGGTCTCGCCGGAGTCGAAGGTGAGGCTGGCGGAGCCAGAGCTGCTGACTGTTGCGAGAACAGAGGTGTCACTCGAATTGCTGCGCTTGACAGATGCGACGTTCTGACTCGAAGACGTTACGAAAGGCTTGCTGGTGGTGTTGGTACCCGAGCCCGACTTGAAGACGAGGATGGTTGTCTCGTTTGCTGCCAGGTTGACTGGGAGAGTGTATACTGATCCATCGGCCTCATACTCGACCACTTCTTCCTGGGTTCCGGCGAATGCGTTGTATACGAACGGCGTAGCATTGCTTCCAGAGGCGGTGAAAGAAACGCTGCAGTCGGCAGAGATGTATTGGTCATTGTACAGGAAGACGTACTCGATGCCACTGTCCACGTCACTTCGGACGACTGGGTAGACAGGGTTAGATGTGCAGTTGAGGCCCGCCTTCGGCGTGATAGATGCATCAGAAAGAACGCCAGAAATCTCGTCGATAGAAGCGACGAAATGTACAGCTGAGCTCTGTGCGATTTGAGTCGTAATATTGGCAAGTTGGTCCACATCAGTGGATGGATATGTCTGACTGGGAAGAGACGAAGCGTCGCCAACGACGATGATAGGAAGGCCTGCTTGAGCGAAGCCAAGTACTGCCTGGGCTGCTTCCAATGTGATGATCTCCTGGCCAGAGAAAATGAGCGCTTTGTACGAAGGCCCATCCACAGCCAGGACTCCATCTTGGACTGTAGCTTGCGGGAGAAGCAGGTTCTGTGGGCTGAGGTAGTCATATGTGTAACCCAGTGCACCCAGTCCATCCACACCACCAAGGGCATCTTCGCCACCAGGAGCCCAAGGAGCTGCGTAGTAGTAGACAGCGAGGTCCATCTTAGGCACACCCCGTTGGAGTACCCATTGGTTTCTGCCGAAATAGTCCAATGTATCCTTCAAATGGCCGGATCCATACGTTGGCAGGTTTGGCGTCCACATCTCGCTGTAGAGATAGTAGAATGTCGTGTACCCTGGCCAGGTGGTGTTGGGATAATTTCCAGAGTACGGTGCACCGTGGAGAACTTGCTGTGTGATGCCGCCAGCAAAACCCGCCTTGCCGTGGTACAGGAATTGCGGAATGGTCAGGTTGAAAGCTGGCCCGGAGACGGCGCCCATCTCGCTCGATACAACATTGCGCCCTGAAATATGAGCGGGGCCCGAGAGCTGGCGGTAGGAAGTCACACTGTCCTCGAAACCCAGCGATTCACCCTCCGGAGCATCCACTGACGGGATGTTCCGCAGCATTTCCATTGGAAGGTTGTAGGCTGGCTGGTTGGAATACTCGACCCCGCGCGCATGGGACCACTCCTCAAAATGATCGATATAGTCTTGATAACCAGACGTCAATACGGTGCGATAGTCCAGATCATGCACGCTGGTGTTGTCCGCCGTGTACTCGCCGTACTGGTAGAGCTCCGGGTAAGCGAGGATGCCGCCGTTCCAGGTGTTCTTGGGATTGTAAAGCAAGGGCATGTACTTGACGAGGCTATAGCCCATCTCTTGCTCAAACCGCGCAAGGAAGTCTGGCGTCCAATATAAAGACGCGAGAATTTCCATGCTATCTTCCCATGCTGTGCGCCAAGTTAGCTTCAAGATACTTCCGGGGTGCAAAAAGGGAAAAGGCTGTCATACAGTATTTGGCAACGTCTGCTACCAACTCTGCCGTCTCTGCGTCACTCAATATTTGCTGGTCCCAAAAGTCTGTAACCTTGACTGCTCCAGCGGTACTGAAATGGTCGACTGTCCATGAGCCATTTCCAATGACAGTCGTGGCATTGAGACCCCCACGGCACGACCGTTGGTTTGTATATCGTTGCCAGTAGCTGAACAATTTCCATGTGGAGTTGCCGCCGTCGGCTGGAGGGGTCCATTCGAGCTGGCCATCTGTTGACACATTGGGTGTCAGGTCGATGTATGAGTCTTCATCTAAAATGAAGACTGGGACAGGGACGTCGCCAACTCCGTACGAGAAGTACGAACGAGTCGTTTCTATACACAGTGAGTTGAAATGCGCCATGCGTGACTATTGGGCAAAGTGATATACGTACGTCCTGTGACTTTAAGTGCGAAAACGGCGGTGAGGTTCGCCGGGCCGAACTGCTCGAGCTCTCCTTGGAATCCGAGACCGCCTTGGAGAACTGCTGGTAGATATGGTGGTGGTACCGGGCCGGAGAATGTTTCCCCTGCCGCCACGGTTGCGTTACCGGGTGCCTGAAGCATGTGAGACTTTTGCTCGGTTCTGGGGTTTTCTACCACACAATGGGCAAAACTTACTATTTCGTATGATAGACCTTCCGTCCCAGGTTCACTAGGCACGCCAGCACCTTGATTCGGGCCCAGGGCGAAATCTATGTTGAAGCCGTCGCCCTGGTCCTTGATCGCCTGCAGCGTCTCTTTGAACAGCTCATTGAAAGCTGTGTCTCCAAAACCGTAGACAGACCAGTCCGTAGGCGGCTCAATCGGGCCGCCCGGCACAGGTATAAGCTGTGCGTACACAAGTCCGTAGAAGTAGAACGGCAGGTACTCTATGCCGCCAGCGCCGATTTCAGCCAAGGAGGATATGTCCTTGGCCACGATATCCGCTGACACGGAGGCGTCAGGGAGCCTGTGTTGTAAGGTCAGTCAGTGAACGCGCGAGACCGAATCAACCCTTGGGAAGGTGGAAAATGAGGACTTGCCAGTAACGAAACCTCGGCCGATATAAGTTGCCCGGGTTACTGAAGTCACCTTCTTGAGCGGCGACGTAAGGGACCGTCACGGCCGTCGAGACGGCGAGAGCCAGCAGACAAGATCGCACCATTTTGCCGAGTCTGGGCCGCTGGTCGAGCAGATCGAGAAGGGGTGACAGACGAGCGAGCCTGTTGGAGGACATAGGCAAAAGGTCGAAGGCGAACCCATCATCTTATAACAATAGAACTACATGGCTATACATGTGCACGTGGGGACCCCCTTCCGGCATAGGCTGGCGTCCGCTCGGGATGCCGCGTTGTGGGGAAAATGGTAATTAGCCCACGCACGACAGCGGTGTCCTGTCGTCACACAGTGATGGGGTGAGGAGTACTGAGGAGGTCACATTGGGGAGGCGAGGCTTGCTCGTTGCAATAGCATCCGAAAGAAGACCAAGAACTTGTTGGAATTGTGGTGGCTCCACCCAGCTGAGGGTGCCTGAACGCCCGCACTGGCACGAGAGATGGCTATCTCTTGCCCGTATGGGTGTCCCTGCATTGCACAACATTACACCGAGGGGGGGTCTTCATACGGTGGTATTCGATCTGGGATCTGGGACCTGGGGCACCCAACACGCTTCCCGTCCGAGAGCATGTGCTGGAAGGGATGAACCCCTGCGTCTTATTGGCTTTGCCGGAAGCTTTCCGTGAATTGGGGGAAAGTGCCGATGCTAATGCGGTCAACTGGTCACTTGGCACGCGAAGCTCTGCTTAGACGGCCCAGATCATCATCCCGAGGCCTCAAATTTGATGGTGGGGCCCCGGATTTTCCGGACGCAGGTCCACACTACTGTATTGCTTCGAGCCGAAGTCGAAGAAGATTGCCGGGCTGAGTCCCCATTCTGGTCATTGTTTCCCCGCCATGACCAGCTTTCCCCACGGGGTTTACTAGGTACCGTTCGGGAGATGCACTCGATTGTGACCGCAGGTTGCACCGCAGAAATTGAGTCGTATTGTAAATTACTACTAATGACATCTTCAATCAGTCCTCTCTCTCACTCTCTCGTATGGAAACGGCATTCTTAATTGGCATTACCATGCCCTATTATAATTTCAGCTACCCCACCATTTCAGACAGCCAATTCCCCACGCTACTATAAAAAACACTTAATTTATATAAAGCTATTACTAATTTAATTCTAATTATATATTAATAATTTATATATTAAAATAAAGCTTAAAAGCTACTCTTTTAATTTATATATTATATAAGTACTTTAATTTACCTCTTAAAGTATATTTAAACCTTTATAAATAGCTTAATTTTCTTATTATTATTAACTTCTTTATCTTTATCTTTAATTACTTTTTTAATTTTAATTTCTTTTTTAGCCTTAATTTCTTTATTTTAAATATTTTTAGCCTTTTTATTTTTACCTAGTATATCCTTAATTAATATAAATTTTTAATTAAAGTTAAATATAGCCTTATATTTCTTTATAATTAACTAAGTAACTTAAGCTTTAAGCTTTTAAATATATTAATTTATAATTATTAACTAAGTATTCTTTATATTAAATATAAGCTTTATTTTTTTAATAATTTTTAGCTATAGTATTTAAGCTAGTAAAATTTATAATATTATACTTAAACTTAAAAGTATTATTATTAAAATAATTTCTTAAAACTTCTAAGTTTAATTTAAAAGTATAGTACTTTTTCTTATTAACTTAAATCTTTAAATATATTAAAGCCTTTTAATAACTAATTAGCTAATTCTTAATAGTCTTTTAAGTATTTTTAATAATATTTTTAGTTATTTCTTTTTTATAAGCTTAGTTATATACTTTAATAAAGTTAATTTTATTAATAAAAGCTAAATTAATTAATAATTACTAACTAAAAATACTAGCTTAATAATATATTTTAATAATATTAAATACTTTATTATTAAATAGCTAAAGCTTATATAAATAATATACTAATAAATAATAATAATAAATATTATTAAAAAAGTAAGTCTTTATAAAAGTATTTTATAAATTAATTAATATTTATAGCCTTTATTTATAAGAATATTAGTAATATATATATAAATATATAGTTAAAATAATTATTTAAGATTAAAAAAATAACTTTTAAATTATTTTTTTAATAAATATTTATTTAAAGTATAAATACTTTTAAAAACTAATTAATATTAATTTTATTATTAATTTAGCTATTAAAAAGGGTAATAAAGTATTAATTAAGTACTTATTATTAGAATTCCTTAATAAACTATTATATTTAAAAGTCTTTTTTTTTAAAAATAATACTTAAATTAAAAGCTTTACTAAGAGCTATAATAAACTTAATTATAATTAATTATTATTATAACTAATTACTTTTAATTATTACTTTATTAATTTTAAATATTCTTATAATTAAAAAGTTAATAATTATATATAAATAATTAATATATTTATTTTTAAGTATATAAACTTAATATTACTTATTAAATCTTATTATTAAGCTAGCTTTATTAATATTAATAATAAGGCTTAGCTTTACTTATAAGTATTTACTCTTTTAAATATTAAAATATTAATTAATTATTTTAAAAATAAATTTATAAAAATAAGCTATCTTTTATTTATAGCTAATTTTATTATAAATATTAAAATATTACTTAATAAAATAATTAATTTAAGCTTTATTAACTTAAGTATTAGCTAATATAAAAATAATCTTTTTAATTATAGCTTAATTAAAGGCAAAACTTAGTCTTTCTTAATATAAAATTTATTTTATAATATATAATTTTTAATTATTTAATAATAAAGTATTTAAAAAAAAAGCCTTAAGATTTTAGTTTAAATTATATTTTTTAAAAAGTTAATTTAAAAGTATAAACTTAAGTATATAATATTTTATAATAAATTTATTTACTCTTATATTATTATTATAATAATTAAAGATTCCCTTTTAGGTATAAGAGTTATTAAAGACTTATTATTATATACTTTAACTATATTTATTTAACTATAGTTATTTTACTAATTAATTATAAAAGGCTCTTAGTTTTTTACTAAAGTTACTTAAAAAGCATTCCTTTAGCTTTAAATTATTTTATTATATTTTTAAACTCTTTTAGTAATATCTTATAATTAATTCTTAATTTAATATCCTTTTAAATTTTAACTTCTTTAAAGTAAATCTTATAGGTTCTAAGTATAGCTATAAATATATAAATTATATTAAATAATTTAGGCTTTAAGGAATCTAGCTTTACTAATATTTTTAGCTATACTTATAAATTATAATTAGTATTTATTTTTATTATTATTTATAGTAACTTATTAGCTTATTAAAATTATAGTACTAAAGTATAGCTATCTTATTAAGCTATTTATTTTAACTTCTATTTTAAATATAATTAATAGCTATTAGGGTAATAAATATATATACTAATTATATAGTCTTATAATTTTAGTCTTATAATAGTAATAAGCTAATTAATTATTTTTATATAGTCTTAATAAGTAATAGATTAATTATTTATTTATAGGAGTAGAGATAAATCTTATATATATGTTTTATAATAGTCTAAGAAATAGTATCTTTATATTTGTTTATTTTGGGTAATTTATACTTAAAGGCCTAAGTTATATAGTAAAGGTATCTTAATAGTATTAAGCTAGCTAGTAGTTAGAGATTATATTGGCTTAAATAGCTTTAGCCTTATTAGCTTTATCCCTAATAAACTAGTCTAGTATTAAGCTTAATAGATTATTAATAGCATTAGTATAAATAAAAAAGCATTAGAGACTAGGTATAAG
>JACBFG010000015.1:121113-151742 GCA_013435955.1 Diaporthe sp. HANT25 | reverse complement strand
CTAATACTAGTAATTTTAGTATAAAATAGNAAATAGTTACTATTTAAAGCCTTATATAGTAAATTTAACTATAACTACTTATAGTATATATTATCTCTTATTCCTTTAGGACTACTATTATTATTTTAGCTTAGTAAAGGAACTTAAAGAATATAAATAGTCTATAATAATTAAAGATAATATTATATATATTATTTTTAATATAGTCTTTTATTATTATTAAAATAGCTATATAAGGATATTAAAGTATTAATAGCTAAAAAAAGAGTTTTCTTATAAATCCTTATATTTAATATATAGGCTTAATATATACTTAGTAAAACTAAGTAGTAAGGGCTAATTAATTATATTAAAAATAAACTAAGGTAAATACTATTTAATTATTTATAAATATTTATAGATAGCTTATAAATAACTTTAGTAGTTAATAAGATATTTATAAGTTAATGTAATAGGTTTATGTAGGTAAAGGGGAGAATTAGCTATCCAAAATGGTGGGGTAGCCGAAATCGTGATAGGGCATGGTACTTCTCGTCCAAAAGCCAGGCACGGTTTCGTACCAAATTACTGCAGAGACTCAAAGTCCCGAAGTTCTTTACAAGCATTCGTCGGCGTTCGATTTGACCGTGAACAGAAATCCAACAAGTGACACTCAATCACCCCTGGGACCTGCATCTGCCCAGACAGATGGACAATCTCGTATACTTCATCGTATCACCGTATAATTGTCGTATGGGTACGTATCTTCAAGCGTCAATTCTTCCCCGAGGGTGGGAGTCATCATTTCCACTACACCCGATTGAGCTATCCATAGACAAGGGCCCTTGTTCATACATGCAGTCACTAACAAGCCTTATATGCATCTGTAGACCTCTAAGGTGGGTATAGATTGTCGCTTCGGTAGAGCGACTGATCTCTGCATATGCACGAGCTTCAAATTACCCGCTGATCTTACCTCCCTTTCAAACAATGCATGTGGTCGACCTGAGGCGGAGATGATGCACACAAGCACCACCAGCGTTGCAGGCACAGTATATGAGAGGTAGAAATCAATTCCATACTCCGGGCCATGATTGATCTAGGTCCCAATATTGATCTCAATCAGATAAGGCGGCAAGTAGCTGACGCGTCACGAAAGCCATCGTGATTCATTTGTAGTAGTGAAGCTTTCTTTATTATTAAGACCACAGCTCAACAGGCCGGATGGGCACACCGTGACGCTTTGCTTTCGTTTATGAAATCGTACATTCGCACTCGCAAAAATGGAGGGTACACCCATACATACGCTAATCACAATCTGCATTTCCACCCATATCCAATTCATGTACTCATAAGAATGTTGGGCTAGGGATATTAGGTCTGAGTATCTAGGAGTGTTAGGTGTGGGAGTGTAAGGTCTGGGAGTGTTAGGTGTGGGAGTGTTAGGTCTGGGAGTGTTAGGTCTGGAAGTGTTAGGTCTGGAAGTGTTAGGTCTGGAAGTGTTAGGTCTGAGTATAGGGTATATTAGATCTGGGTGTGTTAGGTCTGGGTCTGGGTTTGTGTAAGTGTGTGTGGTGGGTATGTATGTGGATTGACTGTGGGTAAGCAAGTTATGTACCGGTGTACCATCCAATTTTGTGGACGTGAATATCTGGTTGCTTTGGTTCTGGATCAGATCAGAACCTGAGACCCCCAAGTGAATAATAATGGATCAGTATCGAAGGGGTGGATCCCAGAGTCCCTTTTTGATCACAACATACGTGACTGAAACAGAGGCTTCTAAGTTTGGGGCTAGCAACCTGGGAAAGTATTCATCCTTGCCGATGCCATCTTCCGGCTCTGCAACTATCATAATGAAGGACTATTGTGCAGACGTCTCTGAGGGTAGATTACCATCACGTTCTCGTGGGGGCTTCGTGGAGACATTGGCTTGACCCAAAATAAAAAGCAAGCGAAATTTAGCTCTGGTGCTTGTCAAGATAGACCGTCCAGCCGGTGCGGAACTTCAATCTTAGTAACTTGATTCTGACGTCTGCCTCACTTGTATGTCTATGTACTAATTGGACGAGACGTATTCAACGAACATTGGCCAACTGCCGCCTGTCTCATGATGTCAGACAAACTATAAAAAGTTAATGGCATCCATTGCATGAATTGTCGTAGGGCTGTGTCTGGATCGCACGACTCAGCGACCCCTCGGTCTAGCCCGAGCGGCTCAGGATGCTCAAGCCCATCACCGGACCACGACTTGGCTCCTGTTTCATAATCCGTGGCATTTTTATATAAGCCGGGACCAATACAATCCAAGACAGCTCGAGCTCCTACGCAACTCGATATACGAGTACCTGGCGAATAAGATCTCTTCTCTTCACATTTACACAACGTTAAAAGTCTCCGAGTCATCCTAGAAGATCACCAATTGTCATAATGAAGCTCTCATCCTGTTTCTTCATTGGCACGCTACTCTCTGGAGGTCTAGCTCTAAGCATCCCGTTCGGACTTCCAGGCAGCATTCAGTCCCGAGGATACATCGAAAATCGAGCAGTCCAAGATGCGACATCCTTTCAGGCACGCGACGTACAACCACGAGAGTGTGAGGAGCCAGCCGAGCCTGAGGAGCCTAGTGAAGAAGAGCGGAAGAACGGGGCAACGAGACCACCTCGGCCTGCTCGGCCTACCAATTGTTAATAAAGAAGGCCAAGAACATGGAATATTGAAGGACTATATTTTGCGTTGATAGCGGAGGTTTCGACGGGAGTATCTGGCGAAGATGTTCAGTATTGGTGGCGACAACTCAAAGACTTCCATCCAAAAATTAGCATACTCAGGATCGAGGTGGAAAAGGCTACTAGGAGAGAGTTATCCTTAATACAGACGGACAATCACTAGTTCTTGTAGCCACTGTCAATTACGGACGAGTACGCCCTCTGGACCAACTGTTGATGTGCCTTGCTCCTGATCTGTACCCTTGCTCTGAAAGGTGCAGCTCCTGTCGGGCCTAACAAAGGCGCGCTTGTATCGATAGGCTCCTCGTCGATCTGGAGGCAGTCAAAGCAGTATACCAGACGTGACACGGCAATGAGCAAACTCCTGGATGCAACATTGTAGGCGACACAAGCCCGACGGCCTTAACAGAAACAGTCGTCAGAATCGAATATTCAGGCATGTCTCGGCTGAAAGCCTATGGTACTAAAACCTGAGGGATTGGGGTGTGCTTACCTGCGCCGAAGCCCAAGTGACCTTTCAGGAATTTGTCCAGGTCGTCATCCAGGAACCTCTCGGGCCAGAACCGCTCGGGCTGATCGTACTCCGCAGGGTCATTTGCAATGCCCCAATTATTGTAGGTAACCACAGTGCCAGCGGGAATGCGGTAGCCCTCGAACTCGTCGTCCTCGGTGGTCGCGTGAGGGATGCCTGTCTCGGCAATGCTAGGCCTACTGAGCGTTAAAATGGATGCATGCCAACAAAACTTGAGCGGAAGTAGACTCGGCTTACTTCCATCGCAGTGACTCTTTCACCGCGGCTTTGATCAAGGGCAGGCTTTCCAAGTCCGCGAAATTCGGGAGTCTCTCGGCGTTCGGCCCACACACCGCATCCAATTCCTTCCGCGCCCGTTCCACCCAGTCTGGGAACAAGGCCGCGCCAGCGATCACTTGGTTCATACTCATGCGCGTGGTGTCAGAGCCGGCCTCCATCATGGTGCCGAGGATGTAAAGGAGCTGGTCGCGGGTGAACTCGACCTTGGCGCCAGAGTCGAGCAGTTCGGATGCGAAGCAGGGCTTATGCGTGCCCTCCCGCCGGCGCTGCTCCAGCTCGTCGAGTTGGCCGCTATAAATGCTGGGGGATTGTGAGCCCATGTTCTGGTAAACCCATGTTCTGGTGAGAGGAAGTGTATTTTTCTCTTTGAAAGAAAGTAGACCTACCGAATGCATTCGTTGTACAGTGCGTCCGCTTTCCACCTCCACGGCTGACACGACTTGAGGAAGTCAATCTTGGCCAAGAAGGGGAAAGCATCAACAATAGTGGTGCCAGGAGCCAGGAACTTGACGAACTCCTCAGACGTCTTCATTAGCTCGGCCATGCGCGGATCGTCCAGCTTGGTAGGTTTGCCGAACAGGAAACTCATGATGATGGAGTTGGCGAATCGGCCGTGGGCCAGGTACCATTTCTCGGGCTCTCTGAGGTAGTCAGCCATGAGCAGCGCGGACTCGGTGTCCTGAAAGTGCTCGAAGTTCTTGAGCTGGCTCGAATTGAGGATCTGATGCATCATCTTGCGCTCGCGCCTCCACAAGTCGCCGTATGGCATCATCAGCAGGCGATTGCCTCTTGAGACGAGATCACTGGCCATTGGGAACTGCATTCGGGACGAGTATTTCGCAGACCGCTTATCAAGCAACTCCAGAACCGCCCTTCTTGAGTTGAGGACGACCCAGTAGGTGCCCCCGACTTTGATTGTGAACCTACGGCACATTAGCATTTTTCCATGCCAATGGATAATGTTGTACATTACATTTCTCCATATTTTTCGGCCAGCTTTGCTAGGTAAGGGCCCTGCAGACCGACACGGGTTGGCAATTGCAGTGAATTCCCGACGATTGGCAGGCCAGGGACGATCGGTGGAAATCGGTATTTCTTCTCGTACTGATATTCGTGAACAAGGCGGCGCACAATGAGGAAGACTGTCACAGCTAGCAAGCCGGCGCATAGGCGCAGCAAGCTGCTTCCCAATGGTTGCCATAAATTCGACGACGTAAGCATTTTTATTCTGATGTGGTAAAAAGCCGTATGTTAGAGGTAAAGAAAGTATAGAAGCGTTACTCTGCTGACATCACAAGCAGATATCAAGTCCACTATGTTTCAAAAATCCCCTTGTACGTGGGAATCCGTCGTGGGGTCAAGACAGCCGCACATTTTGTACGAGCCGGCCCCACATGTCCTTCATATAGCTGCATAGATTGCGACCCCCAAGCTGTAGATGAGGAGTTGTGCATCAAGTTATGCCACACGTACGTGCGGGTAAAGATCGTGGTCCCGCCAACTCCCCACACGCTCCCCGCTCAAATCCGGTGGGGAGCCGAGTGTGATTTATAAGTAGCCAGGAGAAGTCCGTGACCGGTGTTTCTCCTGGGAGAGACCTAGGATCTCGCCGGTGATATTGTTGTTTCTAATACCACTTGAAATTAAATCTCAGGTAGAACAGCGAAAGACATCGTGTAGTGACTGTCTAATACAACCACAACCCCTTCCGATCTCAGCCTCCCCAGGTACTGCTCCTTGCGCATCGTCGACGTTCACCAGATTTTTATGTGCATCATAATAAATCAAAAGATTTGACTCGCGCCATTCCAAAGCGATTCGCGCAGAGTCGCCAAATACGGAGAGGTGGGACAGTAAATCCGTAAGTCCGGCTTGTACTTGCCAACCCCTCCACCTCCAATAAATGGCCTTGTATAAAACACGGCAAGTGGATGGTCTCCCGCGTGGGTGATGCACCTCACAGCGGTATTGGAGGAAAGTCAATTCATCTTAGCCCTCATGGCAACCTATATCGAGTCCCTCCTCGCCAGCAGTGGCAGACCCAACTAGTCTCTGTACCGTAACGCGAGCACAATGGAGTCCAAGCAACCAGCGTCTCCTAGCCTGGCAGGCCGTGTGGCCGTTGTAAGTGGGTCAAGCCAGGGCATCGGCGCAGCCATAGCAAAAGAGCTCTCATCTCGTGGTGCAGTCCTGGTGCTGAACTATCCAAACCCATCACAACTGGCAAACGCCGAAAAGGTGCGCGACTCACTGCCCACCGAGGCCATCGTGGTCGAGGCCGACATATCCACGGTGGACGGACCCCCGGCACTCATCAGCGCGGCCGTGAGCAAGTTCGGGCACATCGACATCGTCGTCAACAACGCCGGGCTGAACGACCAAACCAAGCTGAGGGACATGACGCCCGAGCGCTGGGCTGCCATATTCAACCTCAACGCCCGCGGGCCCGCCCTTCTCACGCAGGCCGCCCTGCCGCACCTCCGCGGCGGTTCGAGAATTGTCAACATCATCAGCCCCACGTCGCGGGACCCGAGGCCAGACTGGACACTCTACGGAGGCAGCAAGGGCGCCCTGGATTCCATGACAAAGTGCTGGGCCCGGGAGCTGCCGCGCGAGTATGGCTGCACTGTCAACGCTGTCGCGCCGGGCCCTGTGGACGGCGCTGCAATCCAAAGCTCTCCTGAGGGCTTTCGGAAGGTGCTGTCGGAGTTTACTAAGACGACACCGGTGGCTCCGCGGCTTACGCAGGCGGCTGAGGTTGCCTGGGCGGTTGCTATGCTGTGCGAGGAGGGGGCTAGTTGGATAAATGGTGATGTCGTGAATGTGAGCGGAGGCTTGCATGTCTTGTGATGAGCGTAGAAGGAAAGGATTCACGACCAGATTCTTCAATAGTCGGTTAAAGGTATCTACTCCGAGATTCTTGAATGTTAAATTTTTTTTCACCGGTCGTGCCATTGCTTTCCTCAGCTGCTCTCGGAACCTACAAATGGCAAGTCCGGCCCCTCCCCGGACGCATGTTCTATTCCAGTTCTCTCGGTCTAGGAGGCGTCGTCTCCAACTCGTGCGGCCGGCGGTGAGCCCCATCATAGTAACCGTAGTATGGATGCTCCTGATGATGATAATGCGATGAGCACTGCGCTTGAAAGACAAGATCCCCTTTTACGAAATGCTGCTGGTGGACAATCAAAAGGCTCATTCGAATCAACCAAGACTTACCGTAGACGTGATCAAAACTGCCACGGCCCACAGCGCCGCTCCGGGCCCACGCATGTCAGTGACGACGAACGGCCCAGACGTCGTCACCACCAGCGTCGACAGTGTGCTCTGTTCTACAAGATTTAGCGACGCCGTGTATGTATCGAAGCTCTTTATACCCCCTCCCAACATCGTGTACGTCAATGCGATCCATGACGAGGTGCCATCGCTTCCAAAGGGCGACCTGCAGAACATGGTTGCAGTGTCCAGCTCTGCTGAGTCACGACAATTGAATCGGTGGGCACTAAAAAGCCAAAGAATTAGAATCAGCTGTGAATCTCAGGCTCGGCCAGCCAAAGCAGTACAGTCGCAAGAGTTGGGGAAGGGATTCCAATCTGCCGTGGTGCTGGTGTCGCAACGTCGACGAGACTCACGTTGGACAACAGACAGACATGCGGTCTTGAATACTACTTGCTTGCATCAGTGCTTACTGTTCGAAACGGATTCCAGGGCAAAACCACCAATGACAGTCCGATGGCAGCACAGGAACCGGGCATTCAGTGATCATGATGCGGGGCAGCAACGGCAAAGACATTGACTGATATAAATACTGTCTACATATGTACTGAAGCCTCACCTTGGGAGTGGCCATTCCCATCGAATTCTCTTCAACTCCACTTGCAAAAGTTTGCTCAACTAATACAATGCATCTTGGAAGCCTTGGCCTTTTGTTTCTCCTTCCTGCGGCTGTAGCCGGTATCCAACTCTCAAACTTCTTCCCGCAGACCCAGCAATTGGTTGGCTCTGCCTTTGGGGTTTTGGGCATCGAAGCAACATTTGACTATGTCATAATTGGTGGAGGGACAGCAGGACTCACGATTGCTAATAGGTTGGCCACCGCGAATCAGAGTGTCGCCGTAGTCGAGGCTGGGAGCTTCTATGAGCTTACGAATGGGAACTGGAGTCAAGTGCCAGCATACGCCGGGTACTATTCGTCGACTGACGCGACGCAGCCTATTCAACCACTGGTTGATTGGGGATTCATCACAGCACCTCAGCCTGCCCTACTCAACCGTGTCTTTCACTATACGCAGGGGAAGACGCTTGGGGGAGGCTCGGCGCGCAACTATATGTTCTACCACCGAGGCACGGCGGGGTCATACCAGAAATGGGCCGATCAAGTAGACGACCAGAGCTGGACCTTCCCGAATATCCTTCCGTATTTTAAACGGAGTATAAATTTTACCGGTCCAAATGCCCAGACGCTCAATCAAACCGGCCCATACGATCCGGACGCCTTCAGTTTGATTGGCGGTCCGTTGCACGTATCCTACCCATCGTACTACTGGGCCGTGTCGGACTATCTTGTCAAGGGTCTCGAAGCTATCGGTCTTCCACGGATAGCAGGTTTTAACAGCGGCGCTCTCATCGGCTTTGCGAGGCCTACATCCACGATCGATCCCTCTTTCGGGACCAGAAGTTCATCGGAAACATCGTTTCTGGAGGATGCTCTCCAAAGGACAAACAACCTCCATGTCTATCTCAACACTCTGGCGAAAAAAATCAATTTCGATGAGAATAAAACGGCGACTGGAGTCGATGTGACTACTGCTGGAGTTTCGTACACGCTCAATGCTGTCAAGGAAGTCATAGTCTCTGCAGGAGCTGTAAGTACAGCATGAACAGCTCGAACTCCTCTGTTCCAGGGGTTCGAAAACTGGAGCTGATTCTGAATAGTTCCGATCTCCACAAATTCTCATGGTAAGCGGGATTGGACCAAAGGAAACGCTGGACAGATATGGCATTCCCGTTCTTGCAGATCGACCGGGCGTGGGCCAGGACATGTGGGCATGTGAGATTCTGTCCCAGATGATGCAGCCTGTCCACTGACCATTCTCAAAGGACCAACCATTAATAAGTATAAATTTCGAGTCGAGCGTGCCTACGAGCAGCCAATTGCAGAACACCTCCGATGTGGCATATCAAAGTGCTGTACTAGCGGAATATGTAACGAACCATACCGGGCCTCTGTCAGCCCAAGTCAGTGACTACGTTGGTAAGGGGAAACTCTAGAAGTGTTAACCTCCTGGCACATCTCACCCTGTTACTAGGCTGGGAGAAACTCCCCAACAGCTCCCGGAGCGCCCTCACCCTCTCAGATCTCGCGGCACTCTCCGAGTTTCCTCCGGACTGGCCGGAAATCGAGTACATCACCACATCCGGTGTCGTGGGACCCAGCCCGGGGCCCGGCCAATACGTTTCCATCAACATCGCCCTTGTGGCGCCGCTCTCGCGCGGCAATGTCACCATCACGTCCAACGACACGAGCATCAACCCCGTCGTCAGTCCGAACTGGCTGGTCAACGAGACGGATCAGCACGTCGCGGTGCAGGCGTTCAAGCGGGCCAGGCAGATTGCGAGTGCGACTGGCGTTGCAGTCAGGGAGGTCGCGCCGGGTGTTGAGGTTCAGAGCGACGAGGATATCTTGGCGTGGATCCGGAACACGACGGTTCCCATTCATCATGCCAGTGCCTCTTGTAAGTCCGCCTTTGTCGGGAAATACCGGTATCCGATGAGAGCGGCCAGCTGACGTTTGCGGATTTTCAGGTTCGATGGGACGGGCAGATGATCCATTAGCTGTTGCGGACTCTCATGGCCTTGTCTACGGTGTTTCGGGGCTGAGAGTCGCAGATGTCAGCGCCTTCCCGCTGCTGCCGCCGGGCCATTGCTCAAGCAACGTCTGTATGTGTTATGTCTCTTTTTGGTATATGGAGCATGATTCTTTTTATTTATCGTATGGGAGAAGGGCCTCAAGCTAACTCTTGGCTATAGATATGTTGGCGGAAAAGATCGCAGATGATATCATTCACGGTAAATAAGTAGTATGATAAGCACCCTGACCGCTTTCAACAATTTTCACACACACAAACACACACACACACACACACACACACACACCAAACACTTAGCCCATTCATACACCTACCTGGGTTTTCTAAGTCTGGGTCTGGGTGTGTTAGGTCTGGGTAGGTGTAAGTGTGTGTTGTGGGTAAGCGAGTAATGTACGGGTATACCATCCGTTTCCGCAGGTGCGAATATCCGATTTCTTCTTCAATACCTGAGTATGCGAGTCACGTGAAAGATCGTGTAGAGACTCATCATACAGTCTCACTATGACTTGAATCTGCCGCTGCAGCTCCTTGAACTTCGTTTGGCAATACGATATAACCATGTTTAATCAAATTCTCTCAGAAAGATATTCTTGATATAATACGTCTCTCTGAGGGACCCCAGAAAGTAGCAAACAGTTATAGGACTTTAAAGGACATGGATTTCAACTGAGTGACCTCGATTCCGACTTCGCGCCCGAGCTGTGTTATTTCCTCGATCCATTCTCCCACCTGTCTGATGTCCTCTTCCTTGTCCCACTCACTGGTACCATATATGAGCTCTATCTCAGCCAAAGCCAATTTCGAGGATCTCTTCTTCTCGCCTGCTAACATGATAAACTCCTTAAGCCAGTCTGCGTCCCAATCGCCGAATTGCCACAACAGGCCGTGTTGCGAATCATAGAAAGTGAAGCGGAATGCCAGTTTCCGTAGAGATGCCGTCAACAGGAGGTCACAGGCCAAGCTGGGGGAGTGGCGGAAGAGTGAGCAGACCTGAAGCTCCTCCAGTGCGGTGAAGTCATGCAAGTCAAAGGCTTCAAATTCGGGCTGTCGCCCGACCTGCTGGATCGAAATCGACTTCAGTGTGGACCTGTGGCCTGAGAGTAACTCTTTGATGAGTCCATAGCTCCATGCGCATCGATTATAGCCCATCTCGATTAGGTCATCCCAGTCGTAGCCTTCAATGCAGATGGCATCGATGCTGAAACGCTCGAGGGCTGCAGGCCATTCCAGGAAGTTCTGCAGAGCCTTGGGACTGCCCATTGAATAGTCCTTCAGGTGAACTTCGATCAATGAGGATGAACCTTTCTTGGACTAGAGCAAAATTCAGCTTAGTAACCCAGACATCCAGGGATCAATGAGCTTACAGGAGGGGGAAGCGCTGCATCGTCGCCCTCGAGTTCCTCTATGCGATATGTCCAGTGTTCAGCTTTGACAATTTTCGAGGAGGCAAGGTGAGAAAATTGAAGGCGCCGCAGGCTCGGCAGCAAATCCACGATGGATACGGCGTAGCCAAAGGCATGGTCGTAAGACGACCCTGGGCCGAAATTGATCCCGAGTGATGTGCAGAGCATCTGCGCCTGGGTGTTGCGCCGGATTGTTGCCTCCAGTCGATGAGTTTGAATCGATCCCCGGGAATCGTCTGCATTTTGCGGATGCAACTCGAGATGCGAGTAGAGAAGTGGTTGTGCCAAGTTATGAAGCCGATGGCATGTCAACGTCAAAGGCCAGATGAGCCGGTGACGTGCGTAGAACAACTCCTCGGCCAGTTCTTCGAAACAGCGTAGGAGAATTTCATCAGGGCATTTGAGTATGTAGCACGTGTTGTCCTCTCGATCAAGCTCCGGACTGGATGCTCGGGGATTGGGGTCATTGACATGATACATGACAGGCTTCGTGCATTTAGACTCGAATGTCGTTGTATCGGGATCTCCTTCGTGGAAAGGACGATCGAGAGAAGCCGAGGAGACCCTGCATCGAGCCTTCGGTATCAAAACATAGAGGGAGAGGTCAGAGACTCCGACGTCTGCCTATTTCTGCCTATTCTACCCCCGGTTGTACAGCTCGCAAGGATCCCAAATATACCCCTGTCACACGGTTTCTGATTGGTTTGTTTGTGGCAAAGTCCTTCTGACCAAGAATTCCTACTAGAAGAATATGTAGAAGAACAGTGGGTTTCTCCAGAAATATTGAAGATTTGTATCCTTTACACCAAAATTCTGTGGTAATTTACCTCCTTTGAAGAAAGGTAAGGCCAAAACAAATCTACCAGGACACATTTGGGATCCTTGTGAGCTGTAATTCCAAACCATCGTCGCATCATCCCCACGGCATTTCACCCTGGTAAGCTCATAAGCGATGCGCGCCCATGGCAGATTGACATCGAAATGCAGTGTTGCAATATTAAGTATTGCATAGATCTGTGACGCGCAGAATAGTCAAGGCCACAGAGAGTCATACATAAACAACCAGTCCTCCCAGTAGCTGTCGTACCGACCAACAAGCCAGCTTCTCCCGTCCCCCTGTGCATCACCGATCCTCCAGGGCCGGGCGAGTAAGCCGTCTTCTCTCAGGTGCCTCTTGAGAGCGACGTTCATGCTAAAGGAGCTGGGGCTGACGCCGAGGAAGAAACCGCACCGCAGCAGCACCACGAAGTCGACAAGCGCCTGCTGATCCCAGCTGAGCGCGTCGAGCTGACGCAGGAGCCCCTCGCCGCCGCCGCCCGAGATGCGCAGGAGCTCGTGCTTGGTGACGACGCGCAGCCCCAGCCGCGCCTCCGCCAGCGCCGCGAGCCTCGCCGCTTCGGTGGCATTCCCCGTCGCGAGGTAGGCGTGCTTGGGCGGCGGTGGGTTGAGGCCAGCTATCCTGGAAAGGTACGCGGCCGTCTGGTTCTCGAATGACGGCCACGTGCCCAGCGCGTCGTTCTCGGTGCGCAGGTGGATACCCACAAAGCCGTCCCCGTCCCCGTCCCTGTCGGAGTTGTCGCTAGACGCCAACTTCTTCATCGCCGCCGCCGTCTTCTCGCCCAGGGAGAGGATGTCGTCCCGAAACCGCAGCAGGCCCCCGAAAGATGCCACGAACTCTGGGCCGTCTTGCAAAACTGGCCAGTTCCACTGCACGCCCCAGTTCATTCTGACCAGCCTGGGCTTTGAGAGGCCCGTGGGGCCTAGACGCTGCTGCTGCTGGATCTCATCCCTCTCCCTCAGGAAAGCGTCGAATCGCTCCCCAAACAGCGCGCTGTGGCGGTTCAGGTCCCGCACATCGCAGCCGCCCCTCAGCCCAAAGTGGTTCGGCGTGATCTTGTCGGGCCTGACACGCCCCGCGCGCAGCTCCTCGGCGTCCAGCCCGGGCACGCCGGCGAGGTCGTCGCCGTAGACGGTGATCTGGGGGCAGGCCTCAGCGAGGCCGCGGCGGAAGTGGGCCTCGTCGAAGAAGTAACTGAACGGGAGCTGCTTGCCAACAAACAGGTCAGCCAGCTTGTCCGGGCTGCGGGACTGGATGGTCGGCAGTGCGAGCCCCGTGGCGCCCGCCTCGACGGCATAGCGCAAGCAGGTCAGGATGAAGTTGCGGATATTGCCGATGCCGCCTGAGTTGTTGTCGCAGATGAAGACCAGGCCCGGCGTCCACCTCTTGTTCTCGCTGCAGACGCGGGCCAGAGGCCATGCGATGAAGGGCGCATCGGGGGCTGAGTGGTCAAGATCGGTGCCATTACTTTGGTAGCTGTGCCCAAGTGTGCTGGAGCACGGGATGATGGCGGCGGGCAAATGAGTATATTGGTCGAAAATGCAGAGGCGAGGGAGGCGGCACGTCCAGATAGTGACGAGGCTGATGGCGCAGACCAGCACGAGGATTTTGCCTTGTCGTGGGAGCGAGGTGAACATGGCTGAGACGAGTGCGACGACGACAGAGAACGCCGCCCCTATACCGTATTAGCCACACCAACGCCACTTTTGCAATTTTGGTATTATGGTTGGAGCCGGCACCGGGTCTTCAATCCATCATAACTCATGCTCGAGTCGGGAGTGACGACGGATGGTCGACCGACCTATCGCATGATGGACATTGCCATCGATTATGCAGACAGACAAACAGATGATGGACCACTGCAGAAGGACAGTTTATCTCTCTTTTGTTGCACACGTTTTGCAGTTCTCCCGCGGCGCCCTGCCAAACCCCTCTCAATTTATCCAAGTATCCCCTGCTCTTCCGAGGTTGGAACCAGCAGGACGGAGCATGGGTTCCGTCACCCTCGAACCGGCATGAAGTTGCATTGGTTACACAGCTTCACGCCCAAGTCGATCGGTATCTGTCTCAACAAGAATGGAATAGTGCTGCATGCTTTGAAGACCACGGTCAAATCTCAAGTTGGGTTTCACAATCGTTTGTCGCCAGTCACGTGCCTCTTCTGCTTCACCCCGAAATGCAAGATGAGCGCTTGAGGAACGCCAGTTGCCGCCACTGTCGCTGCCACTGACGTACAGTTACTTGTTGATCCGTATTCATTTACCGAAGCGCGTTCGGCTCAAGTCTATAAGGTATCCGGTACTGCTAATCATGCAGCAAATCTAAATCAAAAACACCGAACCCTTATCATGACAGCCAGCCATCATCGTACAAGCAGGCAATGCTCTGGGCCCAGATACATTGTGGACATACGCGCTCATCCGTGAGCGTATTACGTCGCGCCGATGGCCTTGTCCGCGGCCAGGTCCTGCTTCACAGGATGGATCAGTGCGCCTCTCAGACACATGCGCCCCGACTCCTTCTCGGCTTCGGGACCACCCGCACCACCAGACTCCCGGCCGAGCCACCGGTGCCACAATGGCGGGCCAAACTCGGTGTTGTAGTAGTAGCTCGCTGTCAGGAAGTTGGCCTCGCCCGTGCCCGGAGTGAAGGGGAAGTAGTACACGCTATTCTCTGGTGTCTCGGCCTTGTTGAACACCGAGTCGAGCCTGTCCAGTGGCCAGCGCCGGTCGAAGTAGACCGGGTGTGGTATGTAGACGCCCTTGAGGCCATGGTGCAGCGCGATGGACCCCGGAAACATCTCCGGGAACATGGTGTGCTTGTTGCGGGAGGCTTCCTCGTGCATGGCCTGCAGTAGACGGCGCGAGAAGCGGCCGATGGTGATGATGGACGTGCGGCGCGGCGGGACCGATTTGGCGTAGCCGGTGATGTCGTAGCGCAGACACCAGGCATTCTTCTCGGGGTCGAAGAGCGGGTTGAGGGTGATGAGGTCGGCCGGCTCGCCCACGCCCCACTCGTAGTTGTCCTTGTCCATCGGGTGGGGAGGGAACGTGGATGTGTCCACGACGCCGTCATTGAAAATGGGGCCCCAAGGGCTGGGGAAGTTGCTGGCCTTGGTCTCCTCCTCGACGTGCTTGACGAAGTCGTCCCAGCTCCCGTGCAGCCCGGGGATCCAGTATCGCTCGTTGCGCTCCCACAGGTACTTGCGCGGCTGCTTGTCGGACCACTTGGCAGCCGCGTCGAAGAACTCAAAGTAGTTGCCAGTATAGCGCAGGTCTAGCTCCCAGTTCCAGAAGAACTCGTACTCTGGGTGGTGCTGGCCGAACCATTGCAGTGCAAAGTGTGGGATGCGGTAGACACTGTACAGCGGCTTGCCGCTGTCGTTCTCGATGGTCATGTCCTCGGTAAAGCCAGGGTAGTACTCGGTCATTGCAGGAACGGACCAGGGGGTGGTGATGTCCCAGAACTCCTCGGGAACGTTCTGCTCGACCATCTTGCGCGCCGTCTCCGGGTTCGAGATGTCGATCGAGTCGTCGGTGACGTGCATCAGGATGTGGACATCGTACTGCCCGCCTGTCTTGAGGGACAGCTCAGAGATAAGGGACCTGGTGGTGATGATGCGCATGGGCGACCATTCAATACCGGTCCACGCGCGCAGTACGAGGGCGTTGCGGGCCGCGGTCTTCTTGCCGGCGATCTTCTCGGCCTGGGACCACAGCCTCGACAAGGCGCCATCGGGCTTGTTGACGGCATCCTTGTCCAGTCCAAATCGCTCTCTGTTCTTCTCGAGACACCTCTTTTGCACCTGGTCCCACCTGATCTTGGAGTAGTTGATCTTTGGTATCATCTGCTCCAGCGCCGACTCCCCGGACGGGACGGACTCGAGCTCGAAGCCGCCCTCTGCCTTGGAATATGAATAGCCATATGGGCCGAGTCTGCCAAACCGCTCAAAGCACTGGTTAGGGGCCAGACCAAGCTCTTCATAACCGCCAAAATAGGGGGCAGGGAAATTCGCGGGAATGCCGGGGTAGGAGATGATGTCGGGAGCTGGGACGGTGCCTTCGTCGTCGAGGAAGCAGGTTTGGATGCCGTCGAGGTGGGCGTACGGGTTCGATACGGCGGGCTGCAGGGGGATCTTGTCGGCGACCTTGACATCGGCAGACTCTTGGAGTTGCTCGGGGACCCATCGCTTGTAGTCGACGAGGGTGCGGATGCCGTGGAAGAAGGCTTGGAGGCTGATGGCGGATTATCAGTTAGAACGTTCCGAGTGTGCCTGTGCGTGTGGACAGGGCAGTACGAAGGAGAGACTCACGGTTGGTAGTCGTTCCAGTGGTATGGAATCTGCTGGAAAGGAGTCTGGTGCTCGACCTTTTCGGCGTCGGGGGGTGTTGGGATGGTTGGATCGGTAGGCTTTTGGCCCTGCTGTATTGGGGGAGGTTTTGCCCACTCGTCATGTGTTTGTGATGTCGGGACAGCCCATAATCGCCTGCTGTAGAGGAAGAGGCAGACTGTGAGGACGATGCATGTTGTGAGGAGCTGCTTGAAGGAGGGCGGATGCATGTTCCTGCACGCCTTCACGAGCAAGGACGGCAGCGGCCGGGAGGTATGAGAGGGGGGAGGAGGGTCGTGGCGCGGGGGCTCGCTATGGTTGTGGCCACCGGATGAGGAGGATACTTTGGAAGAGTGGCGTCGGTGGTGGGTGTGGGTGTGGTTGTTGTCGTCGTAGGGCAAGACGTCGCCTTCTCTCATGGCAAAAGAAGAGGCCGGCCGAGGTTCTGGCAGTGCGTCTTGGGGGCTGCAGCAAAGCGGTCTCCTATCCGGATTCCAACTAGTGTAGGCTCAGTCCCCAGAGCTTCTTTTCTTCTAGACTCCACGTGTCCAGGTCCACCTGTTCCAGACACGGCAGATTGCCCCACTGTATTGGTCTTGGTTGATCTCGCTTGACGGGCGAGCTTATCGAGGGTGGGCACTGGAGGCGGCAGAGGAGGAATGTTGGGTTCTGGTCGGTGGCCGCTTTTGGTCGGATTGGAAGCTGACCGTGTCTTGCTAGCACATGTGGCACGGTACAAATCAATGCCCGTGTCTGCTTGGAGAAGTCGAGGTCGGATCGATCAGGATGGGGGGACACGAAGAAGAGAGGAGCACGCCCAAGGAGAAAAGACGTGACAAGCTGCCAACAAAGAAGCAACAAGTAATGCAGTTCTGAGCAGGGCAAGGGCCACCTTGGATCAGGGCCACTTTTGTTGAAACGAGCGGATGTGGGTGAGGAGCTTTGCCCAGCAGCACAAGAGGGAAACGATCGCCTGGTTTTTCGTCGGATGTCTTGCCCGTGTGGTTTTGGTGGTGGATTGGGTGGTCGAGGAAAAGGGTAGAGGGTTTGACTCGACTCGACTTGACTCGATTGCGTGATGGTTGATTGACTGATAGACGGATTGAAATGATTTAAAAAAAGATTGCTGTTGGCTGCACCTGCCCCGGTTCCCCTGTAGCCCCAAGGCTAGTTCCTTCCCGTCTGCCGTCCTCCCGATAGGAAGGTGCCTCCCCCCCCCTGACAAGGATCAGCCAGCCAATGTCTTGGCTGCTTCAGTGTGCTAACAAGCAGCATGATATGCAGGTGTGGTATCGTACACTGTTACAGCACATCGAGTATCTACCAAGCAGTCATTCCACTTGATTTGCAGTGTACAACACTTTTGTCCAGAACCACATCGGGCCATATCGATGCCGTCGCCAATGAACCACAATTCTCTGGCATTCAGAGAAACAAAGCCTCACATCCGAAACTACATCCCCGAGACTCGACACATCCGCCACTGAATATCAACAACCCATATGACGTACAATACGGCTCGATGTTGCCGAGTACCATGGCGCACAAACATTGTCACAGCCACCAGCATTTGTCTGTGCTCCCCTACTTTTTCATGTCACAATGCATCAGACTAACTCACCGACGGCTCAAGTTAGCAACAACCAATTACACAACAGTGGTGGCGGGTTTGTTGCTCTGCACCCGCACTTCCAAACATTGCGATCATACCTTATGTTTCAAGGCAAGGATCGATGTGATTTTGGAAAAGAATGTCAGCTTACTACCAGTAAGACAATATCATCATGTTGTCATTGAATGATACACCAAACCTTAGAAAGGACGCCCCTGAGAAGAAAACCCTCTGGCTTATGCCTGTGGGAAGCTGTGGGAAGCTTCCATTCGACTTCAGGCCCGGGGCACTCTGATCTGGAAAGAAAGTGTATTTTCACTTTTCGACCATGTGCTCCAAACACAACAGCCATGTGTAATCTCTGTTTCCTATTTTGTTCCGAATCTACTCAAATTCGCCTGGGTATTGCTTCTCAAGTATGTTGCTCACTGCCTCCAGGCACTCCTTCTTGCGGAACTTTTGCAGATCCGGCCAGCCGTGCTGGCGATAGACCTCCTGCACCGTGGCAATATACCCTTCCCGACCGGGCCCTGTTTCGGTGTAGACATCATGCACGGTCGTCGAGTTGATCGGGACAAAGTCCAATCCACGGAACTGGTCCTTGAGCAACTCAAAAAAGTCAGACACGGCCCAGGCAGGAGCCTCCGCCCGCCATTCCGCCTCGTCTTCTGGCGCCCAGTCATACGGGTCATCCTCGATCGCGCCCTCCGAGTCCTTCAGCTCGCCATAGCACCCATACCAGTGCACGATCCCCCGCTCCGTGTCGAGCAGGAAGATCCCGCCCAGCTCGCTCTCGTTGGACGTGAGGCTGATGACCTGCGGTGGGATGCTGTCGACGTACTCAGGCGGCTCAGAGCAGATCCGGGCGGACTCGCCATCCTCGTCCGAGACGATGCCGTGCTCGCCCGCCGTCTCCCTCCAGTTGGCGAACTCGACCCACGGCCCGCCCTGCACCCGCTCGTCGCCGCGTATGTACGGCAGGTGGCGCAGCAGCTGCACTACCTCGTCCGTCTTTCCGAGGCCGCGCATCGTGTCCGCCGTGATGTTGGGCCAGCCGTCCTCCGGGGGCTCCTCGATGTCGGACTCGTTGAGATACAGCTTCGTGAGGCAGTGGTAGTAGTCGCGGACTGCGGCGATGCACTCCTCGCGGTTATATGTGACGTTTTCTAGGCTGGGCATCTCGACGCGGGCGGCGTGTCGTGCACGTGTTCCAAACGCGAATGTACACAGGCTCGATGTTTGTGATTCTGGCTGGGAGCATTCCAGGAAAGCAGCTCTGCTTGGTTCAGCACGAGCGGGGATCCTCCAAATCCGGCGAACTTGAAGGATCTGATGGAGGTGCAGGGGTAGATGAATCTGGAGGATCGTGCCCCTAGCTTCATTGCCAAGTGTCTCACTCGCTCTCACTCGGTCTTAGGATGCTTTGCGGGCATCACATTTTGCTATAATCCAAATTATAATAATGTACTGGGTGGCAGGCTGATATCTTCCCAGCTGTGATACTCTGGGTCCCGGGCTGTTTCCCTCTTGACCGTCCTTGTCACCATTATAACGCCATGCTCGACCTCGACCGCCTCGCCTGAAGGTGCCAACGCCTTCGGAAGCACCTCGACCACACTGGTCGTGCCGATTTGCCGCCTCGTCATTTCCTGCTGACTGCTCTCTCCGACCGGGAATGCCTGGATTTTCTCGATCCACGATACCCTCTCCCCAGGAGTCGGCCCCAGGCCACCGTGCAGCTGTACGGGCTGCCCCGGATGCGGCTCCAGCGGTGCAAAAAGCTCGTGAGACACAGTCCCTTCGCTGCGGACCTGGGTTCTATTCGACGTGCTGCTGCTCTGTCTTGAGTGACCCGACTGCTCGTCCTTGTTGCGGCTTGTCTTGCGTAGTGCTTTGAAGAAGATCAAGAAAGACGGTAGGGTCGAGTACAGCACGAGGGCGTCAGCCTCCGCTACTGACCAGATAAGTGGCACGGGGTAGTCATCTTCATTGTGCTGTTAACGCCGTGAAAGCACCACCGTGACACACCTCGAGGACTCACATGTGATATCGTTGCTTATGTGGACAACTACTGCTGCACGGCCGATCGTTGTCACCAAGACCCTGTGCAGAGATTGTCAACATTGCACCGCCCGACGATGTTGTTGGCATCTTGATCCCTCGAGACCAGAGTAGACTCACAAGCAAACTCCAACAAGACTCAACAACGGGCCAATCTTTCCCGACAGAGGCAGGGACCGTCTATTCCAGAGCGCTATGGTCGGCGGTAGAAACAACAGGATATCAAATATGAGATTCAATGTGAACCCGGTGAACCACATCGGCCTCTGCTCGAAGCAGACCCCATTGAGCTTCACAATAGCCTTTTCCGATTGGGGCTGGCATGAGAATAAAGACACTAGTGTCTCCTCAACACCCTGCACGATGAGTAATGAGATGAGCATTCTCTTGAGAAGCAAACGTGGTTGGCTCTTGTTTCTGTCGAGAACTCGCAGATAATGATCGAGGATGGCTGCCTTCGCGAGGATCAGACACATGCTGTAGCATATACCCGCTGCTACCGCAATCTGCCTCCGCAATTAGTCGCCGTGAAACGATCGCCGCATCGATGACTTGTGCTTGCCTTTACGAAGACGGATAGGTGTTCCGGGTCAACCTCGTTCAGGTGCTTCCCCAGGCCGAGGGCGGTCACTTTGCTCACACGGTCAATCAATTTTCCAGATTATCTGTCTCCAAAGATTTTTGGAACACTTACTGAGGCACACGCTCACGTTGAGCACGAGGGCGAATATCTGATAGGTCAATCCGTGTTCCCAACATTACCGACCAGGTCTGCGTACAAAGCTTAGGATTATAAGGCCTATATGGAAAGGGTTGTCAGCACCTTTCAAGCATGAGTCAATGAGGCGCGTGCTTCGCAAAATGATGTTGCACATAATAGCTTGTGGCACTGCTCTTTTCCAGCCCCCCAGAGTTCTCCGTGTATTGCTGGGGAAGCTCCGATGGGTGGGCCCCAAATCGAGATGTGGTCCGATGATGTCCCATTGACGGGTGGGGCTTGTGCATGAAGCGCTCTGTCTTTGTCTTGTTTGCTTACCATCTTCCAGCTCAAACGCTCTCGTGACGGCCGCCTTCACTCCAATCCTCGCGACGAGGACCAGGCTCGTCAAAGTGAGGAGGCATATTGGCGTGATGAAGGCTACCGAGATCATTTCTTGCTCAGACATCCTCCATCCAGATTGCTCAATCGGCGCACATGGCGACAGGTGCCACGATTCTTCCAAGACTGAAAACTTGGAGGCAGATAGAGGAAGGAAAAGCAATGCCGAAGGTGGGGACAATGTGCCACATTCAAAGATCGGACAGTAATCGAGGCACCACTGTTCTCTTTTGAATGTCAGGCAGCCCAGGCCCGCCCATCGAGTCGCCAGGGTCGCACTTTGGCAGCACTAGAACAAACTCTCTTTTGCGCGGTGGCATTGGTCACAACGACTACATGGACTTTTATGATTTCCACCCTGATACCCATCCCCAATCAGCACGCAGAGCCGCGTAAATAGAGTTTGCGCGACTCAGACACGCCTCATGTCTACGCTAGGAACAGGCCGGTTTCATCAAAAGTCTACTCGGGCGACCGTATGCATTTTCAACAATGTCGGGGACTTCGACCGCCACCATTTACTCGGAAGGTCCCGAAAACTGAGTAGCCACAGGCCAGAAGCCGTACATACTCGCCAGGCGGGGTCTGCCCCATCCTGCAACGGCGATCGATCGTACGTTCGACCACGGGGTCAGTTACATCGTATTTGGGCGGGACTGCACTTTTCCATAAGCAAACTGGAGGGAGAAAATGGAGCTATGATGAACTTCCCACTTTAAGGATCTGAGGGCACGTCTATCCGCACATTCGACAAGACACGCGTATTCGTTGCTCAGCATCTCCGAACTTAGCATTTCGTTTCCCAAGTAACACCATTTGAATGTACTCAGATCATTCTTGATGGTTCTTGATGGCCAGATCCATGGCAGTGCCATATTATCCGGCGGGTCACTTTGCCCTGTCCCCCTCTCAAACACAAGTAGAGACGAACCACAGACCTCCTCAGCCCCATTGAGTCGTCCCATCAAAGCGTTTCGGCCCTATGATCTCCTACCAGGGCTGCTCCGACCCGTCATAGCTGTAGAATTTCCCATTGTCCTCGGACTTGGCCCCGTGCAGAACTCCCAACACGCCGGCAATACTCTCTTCCGGCTCCAGCACCGCACCGTCACCACCCATACGAGTCTTCACCCATCCAGGATCAACCGCCAGCACCACGGCCCCGGGTAGCCCCGCCGTCCGCAGCTCCTCAGCCTGGTGCACCGTGAGCATGTTCACGCCCGCCTTGGAGATGCTGTAGGGCAGGCACTTGCGGGGCGAAATCCCCTCGGATTTGTTCAGGCTGCCTAGTCCGGACGTCATGTTGAGGATCCGCACGTCTGGGCCTAGCGCCCCGCTGCTGAAGAGCAGCTGCGTCGTCCTCGCGAGCCCGAAGACGTTGACCTGCAGGTTGGTGTGGAGTGCATCTGCGGTTACCGACAGGCTGGTCTGTTCCGAGTGGAAATTGACGCCTGCGACGTGCAGGAGGAAGTCGATCTTGCGGCCGGCCAGCAGTGAGGTTGCCTCGGGCACGAAAGATGCGATGGATTCCGGGTCGCTGGTATCACAGACTAGGATATGCGTTGAGGATGACGCCACGGACTTGAGGTCAGTCAGGTCTGTGGAGGCGTTGCGGATGGTGGCGATGATGGTGTTTGATTTGATCGCGGCGAGCTGTCGGACAAATTCGAGGCCTAGGCCGCGGTTTGTACCAGTGACGCAGTAAACTTTGCCGCTCATCGTGACATTACAATAGCCGCGTGCGGTGTCAAGTTGATGACAGGACAGGAGCGTGGATGTTAGCCTGCGTTGGTTGGGAAGAAGGATTAAAGTGTTTCGCGTGAAAGACATACATGGAACTACTTGATAACGTCAATCAATGATTCATAATAAGCTTGCTATAGCGCAGTTTTGGATCGGTAATAAGTCGGTGTGATGTGATGTTGAGCAAATGTCCTCGAGCTACCGTGCCTGGATGAGCGGAAAGACGGGCCGGATATACCTCCCCAAGACATCATTCCCGGTCCTGCTTCTCTCGCTGCATCGCCATAAGACTTCTTTGATATACTTTATAAAACACTACATACCACTGTACAGACATTTTACCTTGCGATCAGCAGCAGACTCTAAGCTTTACTCTCCCGTAAATCACATATGTCAATCTGAGATTCCGAGAGCCTCACAGCAACGCGCAATGCTGGTCGCCTGCTGTTCTTCGTACAGCTTCATCTCATCTATCATCCCCTCATCTCCCAGAACCTCCCTTAGCTGCCGTTTCGATTCAGAGAGCGCACTTTCGGGCGAAACTTGCACCTTCACTGCTGAATCGTGGTGCAGATTACTCTGGAAAATGCCGGCCGCTGACAATGGTAGAAAATCTTCATACTGGATCGCCTGCCACCCGACTAGTCCCTTATCGACAGCTTCTTGAAGAGTTTTAACACCGCTGGACTTTCCCTGCTGAATTCCCTTCTCGGTGAGGCTGTATTCAACCCAGATCAGCCCGGCGCTCTTCAGGGCCTCCCAGTCGTCGGGCAGCGCCTTTTCGAACAGAGCCTTGAACGCATGCTCTTTGCCATCCACAAGTACTTTTAACCGCGTAGCCTCCGAGATGGCCTCGTCATACTGTTTCCTTCCCTTCGGAGTCAGCGCGGCACCCCGTTGCTCGATCTCTCCAAAGCGTGCGCTGTGGCTGCCCCTGGTGCCCTTGTCTGCCGCCTGGTCGAACACGATGCCCTCGTCAACTGCAAGGAAGCTCGTTTGCCGCAACAGAACATTGCAGTCACGCTCCGGGGGTCCTTCTACACGGTCTTTTGGCTCCAGGCCGACTTCTGGCATTCCCCGCTGAACACCATCGATGTTCTTTGTCGCAGGGGTGAGGTGGTTCAGGTGTGGATTGCGGAAGGCCATGATATCGATGAGTAGATCGCCGTTTTTGTCGGCCTTGAGTGTGTCGTATTCTTGCTTTGTCAAAGCCACTTGGTTCCTCCAGGCAAGTGTCTCACATCCTCCATGGATGAATTCATCTGCTTCCGATGCGGTGAGCCCCCCTTTCGATGCGGCAAGTTCAGCAAGGTCGATCGTCCTCTGGCTGAAGACTGAAGAGCGTTTGCTCAGGAGGGACCTGGCGAGCGGCTGAAGTGACTCGGTGAGAAGCTCCGGCCGCAAGACCGAAACAAAGAGCCGGAAAGGGGCTATCGATAGACCATCTTGGGTGATAGGTCTAAATGCTGTGGCATGAATGGGCAGACCAGCCGCCGAGAGGTCGTAGTGGCCTACGGAAACCATACCCAAAACTTTGAAGAATTTTGAGGCTACACTCAATTCAGATAAAGAGGCAAGACGGACGGCACCATGTCGTGGAACCTCCGTCAGGGGAATTCTCGCGTCGGAGCTGTGGTTTACACTGTCTACCAGGGTCTGCAGTGTTGCATACTGCGGTACTTCCTGGGAATACATCCGTGACAGTGCTTTTGCAAAGTCCAGCCGCAGCTGGGCGGTTGGGATGAACGAAGACATGACAGCAGAATATCAGTCGCGACGAAGTCGGTGAGTATTAAAACAGGTCCTCCGATAAGGTTCGGCGTGTCTGGGAAACCAAGCCCAACGGTCGAGTTTCAGCAAAATGTCTTCTGACTGCAATACCATCAACATCTGAACTCACACGTATGAGACGATAAGCCTCGTCTTATTCCGGCTTGTGACCTGACAAAATCGATGGATATACCTAGGCACACGTACCTTTTTTCGCACAAGATCCGTGCTGAAGGGGATTATGTGTGAATAGAAAATGCGGTCACACACAGCGTTCAATGTAGTACTCAGGTTCTTTTCAGCTTGAATTTCTCTTTCCTGGCCATTATACTGATGGATGAGGGGCATTCTCCCTAGCAACACTTACACCGAGGTAGGACACCATGGGAGAGATCCTACATCCGACAGTCAACTTCCGCAATCCCGATCCGCTTCCGAACGTAGGAGCTCCCCGCACAAGTCTCCGACGCTGGCCGACAGAGCCACCCGACGGTCGTTATCTACCTGGCCCAAGTCATTTCAATGCGTTCGCCGCGCCTGGAAGACTAACCAGGCGGATCGGGTTGGAAGAAGCATCATCATCGCCAGGAAGTCGACGCCATGCCCTGACGATCGCTTGGAATTATTTGCCCATTTGGGATTTGATTGCTTGTGTTTGGCACTTCAAATGTGAAACTTGAGTGCTACTATTTCGAGATTTCGAATCTTTATACAAAGCGACAACATATTATGGATTAATATTTGAAGCATGGCACTCAGATTGCTAGGCGACTTTGCGATCTCTCAGATCAATATCAACGTAAAAGGACTATTTTTTTCTGCGTCTTGCATTTTATCGTAATGTATGCACATGTTAAAGCAGATGTGCAAGTGCATTGATGAGGCCTTCCAATAAGGATAAATAAAAATCATCGGAGACTCGATTGGGGGAAAGACGAAATGCTCGTACATGGAGGAGGAGCCGTGCGTCTATATTAGCTTCTGCAGAGCGCTAAAGTCGACGAAGGGTGGTTCAAATCTGCGTGACAACTGATCAGTGGTGGAGCAAGCGCGAAATCGTGCACCCCGCGCATGGGGCTGGGCGCATAAACTTCCCTGTTTGGCAAAAGAGGCGGCAGAGACGTGGATGGGTCTCGGCAATACTCGGGGCAAAACCCCCGAGTTCTGTTCAACTCCCTGACCGACTGATTGACTCTATCTTTGCGGGTAAGCGTGTCCGCATGAAAAGAGTTGATTATCGGGCTTCATTTTCCATCATCATTAGTGCTTCGATTAACTGCCATCGCTTTCTTTTCTCTCGAAATTCAACCGTCAGACTCTGTCCTCCATGCCTCTGTACAAGCCACCCAACCCCAGCGCCCCTGTGCTTTCGCAGTTCTCGTTGAAAGGGAGAATCGCTGCTGTCACAGGAGGTGCCCGAGGCATCGGTCTCGAAATCGTCAGGGGCTTGGCTGAAGCCGGCGCCGATGTTGCTCTCATTTACTCGACGAACAAACAAGCCGAGGACACCGCGACTCAAATCGCCAAGGACACGGGGGTAAAGGTACTAGCCTACCAGAGCGATGTCCGGTCTCGGGCCTCAATAGCCTCAACGGTTGAACAAATTGTAAACGACTTTGGGCGCCTGGATGTGATGGTCGCCAACTCTGGCGTCTGTGCTGATATCCCAAGTCTCGAGTACACCGAGGAGTCCTGGAAGGACAACAACAGTGTCAATCTCGATGGAGTGATGTGGACAGCCCAAGCTGCTGGGAAGGTCTTCAAGCAGCAAGGACGCGGCAACCTGATCGTGACAACGTCGGTCAGCGCGACTCTCGTCAACATCCCGCAGCGGCAGGCCGCATACAATTCTTCCAAGGCGGCCGCTGTGCACCTGGCAAAGAGTCTGGCAGTTGAATGGGTGGACTTCGCCAGAGTCAACTGCGTGTCTCCAGGCTTCATTGAAACAGACAGTAAGTGACCCCACGCCAAACCCGGGCTTATCAGATTCTCACCCAACATAGTGCTACACACGCAACCAGAAGAACGGTTCAGTAAATGGATGGAGATGATCCCCGGCAAGCGAATGGCCGAGACTTCAGAACTCAAAGGCGTGAGTCCCCTCCGAATTATATGCAATAGGTCCAGACTGATGCTAATGTGTCAAAGATCTATGTTTTCTTGGCTAGCGATGCTTGTTGCTATATGACAGGTGCGGACATTATCGTGGATGGAGGGTACACCTTGACATAGATATAAAGTAGATCCAAGTTACCAGTCCGTCCCAAGGTCCAGCTCCTTTTGACGAATGCACACATTGGCCGATTGAATATGAAGTCACTTTCGTTCTCCAATGTCAATTTCATTTGCTGTTCTGCTATGGCCACGATGACCTCAATTTTCATTTGTACATTCATGTCTGCAGACTTCATCAGCGATGGAAGATTTTCGATCTGACAACAAAAAGGATTCCTATTCATAGAATAGCATGATGAGGGCGACGCATAGACTCATTAAATGTTGAGTAAATGTGGTTTTTGGTTTCGAACGCGACAATCGAGCGTTTTTCTGAGCTAGAAAACACTGAGTACTTTGTCACGCGGCCAAAGCAAAGTATCTAAAACACTATCCTAGGAGCTCATTCAACATGATTTGTTTCACCGTGCGGTATCTTCTTCTCTGCCATATCAGTGGCATCATCTTCGCGGACAACACGTTCGATCTGAGCCTCTTCATGATCGAAGTATTTCTGTGGTCTCTTGCTTGCAATGGCGTCCTTGTCGCCAATCACAATCAGTGGTGGGTTATTGCGGTAGTACTCATCAAGGTCCTCCAGTGTGCGATTGGCTAGAAGCTCCGTATCAGTCGCAGTCCTGGTCACAGCTCTGTTTGATGGGGAAGACGAACCTGTCTCGGGGTAGAAGAGGTATATGATGGGTAGGAATGCAGCATTCAAGACTGTGAAGACTATCCAGAATCTCCACCCAAGATTCTGAATTCCGATCGGTGTAATCTGAACTATAACATAGTTCGTGATCCTGATCAAACTGTCAGTCAGACTCTGGGTTCCTAGCCGCCACACCAAAGCAGATCTCACCAGTTCGTCGCAGTGGCTACGGCGGCCCCTTTTGTGCGCATGGCGATAGAATTGATCTCGGTGGGGTAAAGCCACGGGATTCCCAACATGCCCAAGCCAAAAGCGATGTAGTACAAGAAGAAGAAGACGATGGATCCTTGGGCGGCTTTCCGGTCACCCCCCGGCTCGCCGAATCTGAGAAGAATGGTGATGACCAGGAATGCAAGGCCCTGGCCCGCAGTAGAGATCAACATCAACCCCCTGCGGCCCCATTTCTCAACAAGTGTAACTGAGACGCAAGAGAAGATCAAGTAGGTCACGGAATTGACTGCTGTCAAGAGTCGAGCTAGCTCAGTCGGCAGCCCTACAGCTGTGATCAAGACTGTCGGTAGGTAGTAGGACATGATATTGATTCCTTCAAAGCTGTTAGTATCTCGATGTTTTGCAGACAGGAATCACTTACCTTCAAACTGTTGTATGAATTGGGTGCCAGCTCCTAAAATAAGCCGGCGGAGTGGCTTAGTCGCCTCAGGTTGCGGCCGCAATAGATCTCGCCATCTTATCTGGTGCTCGCGTTCGTAATTGATGCTGAATAGAATCTCTTCCCTCTGCAAAATGACAAAGGGATCGTCCTGAGGTTTCGCCTCCAGGCAAGACAACACTTCGGTTGCCTCGGCTTCGCGACCATGTGCCATCAGCCACCTGGGGGATTCAGGCAGCCAAGGTACCGTGGCAAACAGCGCGAAAATAAAGACAAATTGGAATGCAAGAGGAAATCTCCATGCAACGGCACCACCAGCAAATGATAGGCCATAGTTGATCCAGTTGCACAGGGAAAATCCCGCGATGTTCATCATCATCTCGAACATGACCAGTTTGCCGCGCCAATGTGCAGGAGCAGTCTCAGTCTGCCAGATCGGAGCGGTCGATGTGTTTATGCCGTTACCAATTCTGCCGTCGAGCAACGTGTCAGTGCTTTCGGGCTCGCTATTTGTTGAGGATGTGACTCAAGTCGCCGTCTCTTACCCCAGGATGATGCGGCCAACAAACATCTGCGCCAGACTAAACGAAGAGCACTTGAGTATAGCTCCGACACTCATAATGACTGTTCCAAAGATGATAGATTTGGTTCGTCCCAATCGTTCTCCAATCGTAAAGGCCACCATGGCCCCCACGAAACAGCCTATGTCGTAGATTGCAGTGACAGTCGAAAGCATTTGAGTTTTCTCTGGGCCGACAAGATCATGAATTTCAAGGAAATTGTCGGTCACGATGACACCGCTGAATGACCTGGTTCTCGGCGCGTGGTCAGTATCAATTAGCGAAATTTGTGAGGGAATTGATATTATACACACGCTTGATCATAGCCGAAGAGGAGCATGTCAACGCTGCAAGCAAAGGTGATCCAATACGTCAGCCATTTCCCCGTCAGTCCGAAGTACGGATTCTTCTTGTTCGATGCAGTCATGATTTTCAATTTCGACAGGCGATGCCTCGGGAGTCGCGTGTATTGCTATCTGGACGTGTCGTCGTGAACTGATATCCAGTATTGATGCAAACATCACTGACTAACTTCTGAGTGGTCCGTCCTGAGTTATATATTGATGCTCTCAGGGGAGGATAGTACGGGGTCATGACTGACAGGGGCAAAGAAAACTGCAACTATCTTCCCCATGGGGTAGCCGTTACATCAGAAAGCAAATGCTGGGGTAATACCTTGTCTCACAGTGGTGAGTGACTGAGTCCAGGGATGGCATACTAACCGTTTTGGGAATATTATGCGTTGTCCCACCTTGCAAGGTCGAGCGAACTACCCAGCTAACTAGTGAGGGGGCCAGCCAACGCGTCATTTCGTAAATGTCTCGAACCTTATACTACCAAATCTAGAATATTGTGCGAACTCATCGTTGCCGACTGAAGCATGGTGTTCAAAACGAAGGATGCCGCAGACAAGGAACAGACCCAGAACCTCGGAGCGGAACCGGGGTCAGAAGCGATCAAGGAAAGGGTGGTAAGTAGCGCATAGTTCGTTACACTGTGTACGGCATCCGCTGAACGTAATGCAGCCCAGAGTGCCGCAGGCGTAAGATCAAGTGTGACGAGCAACAGCCCACTTGCGGTCAGTGTCGAAAGGCCGACCGCAATTGCCGACTGCAAGATTCCATATTCAGGCAACATGAGCTTTCGATTCGGTACAACGATTCGTTTCAAGATGATCAAGGAGACGAAGACAACTTGGGTGCAAGCGTTTCTGATGTGGTACCGGGCTATTCTCCTGGCAGACATACATCTGGTAAGCGAGAGGCTTCTGTGCACTTACGGGTTTCGATTCCTGATAGATTGAGAATTGACTGAAGCAAATGCAGACACATTTCCTGTTGTCCTCGATAATTCAAGAGTCGACCAAAGCATAGATCAAGACGAGACATCGGCCGAGAACGATATCCAAATCGCCAACGGGCGGGTAGCTCGCGGTGGCACCATCGGGGATCAGTCTTCGTTGTTCAACGACAATGGACACTTGGGCCAAGACAACTTGAACTTGGGCCTGGATCATAATCTGGAGGAGAATCCTGCAGACCTCGATGCTTCCGGCATTGAACCTCTCAGGAACACTCCGGAGGAGCTATTCCTTCTAAGGCATTACTCGGAGTGCATAGCCCCATGGTATGACCTTTTGGCGATCCATTGTATCATCACTAGCTGAGCCCCATGCGCAGGATGGACTTGCTGTATCGCTACGAAGTCTTTAGCCGGGAGGTCTTAACTCTTGCCCGAGAGCACCCGATACTCCGCTATGCAGCATGCGCGGTTGCTGCCAAACAGCTGGGTCAGGTGCGGAGCCCATTAGCAACGATCATCGCCGGCAAGACCCAACAGAAGATCGCCGCGAAGCTTCAGCATGGTCCGCTCGGTCTGATATGGTATGGAGCAAAGTACTATGAAAAAGCGATACAAACACTGGTCAAATCAATCACATCAGAGCCTTCCGCTCAGAATTACGCCTCCTCCCCGGCGTCGTTGACATCGGGTAACCTGATGATTCGAGCAGATGGAGAAGATCCAATTGTGAGACTTCTCGGAACATGTATCCTCATCCAATATGAGCAGATCAGCGCAAACAGAGACGCGTGGTCAGGCCACCTTTTTGGCTTCTCCAAGCTTCTTGACCACATTGATGATAGAAGGCTGCTCCATCCGGACCCCATGTTTGAGGCGGTGTATCCGTTTACCAAAGATGTCATGCAGGTCAAAGCTGCATTTTGGAATTTCGCGGTCAATGACCTCGAGGAGTCCTGTGAGTTAAGCAATGATCCAACACACACACATACACA
>JACBFG010000015.1:91294-121090 GCA_013435955.1 Diaporthe sp. HANT25 | reverse complement strand
ATACACACATACACACATACACACATACACACATACACACATACACACATACACACATACACACATACACATAAAGAGAGAGAGAGAGAGTATTCTTGACTGACCCAATCTGCAGTCGTCTCACACAGAAGAACACGCATTGATACAGAGAACCTCGCTCTATGGCGAAACATGGGGCTTTTGGTGGAGGATGACGGGAGCCTCACCACCGGCGCAAGCCCAAACAGCCTCACAAACACAGCTGAGCACGCGAGGGATAAGGCTTTGTCGTACACCCTCATTCGTTATCTGTGCAAGTTGATCAATTACCTGGCGCCCTGCTCACCTTTCGAGACTATGCTCGTTCAACCGAGACAGGCCTTTAGGTCCCTCGAAGAGCACTTTCAGGCATGGTTCCAGACTATCTCCTCATCCTTCCTCGCAGACGGTACATTTTTCACGGACCTCCATGCCGGCGCAGATGTCTCTGGCCTCTTTGGTCGAGAACTCTGGTTCAGCAACGATCTATGTGCCACAACGATGATGTATTACCACATGGCATGCATGCTGCTCCTCATTCACCGCCCATCGGAACTCCTACCGGGTGAATCGGGGACTGGAGGTCGTCCTTCCTTCGATCTCCTGCTAGCGTTTCGTGAGGTTGAGCAAAGGCTGCAGGGCCACGCATCTGAGGTAGTCTCGATCGTGCGGGGGACGCCCTGTGATGCAGTGAGACTTCGGGCCGTCCAGCCATTGTATGTTGCTGGAAGGTGTTGTACTCAGCTGGCGGATCGAAAGAGATTGGTGGGCATGCTCAGGGAAATTCAAGATGATCTGGGCATTGCTACTAGATACCGAGTCGAAGCTTTGCTTCAGGAGTGGGGGATCGGATATGATTCACTAAGCCTTGCACCAACTTGATTACCAGAATATGAACATGCAGTGGTGCTGGCCGTTGGACGGATCCTGGATGATTGAGAAATCTCAATACAAACACAATATTTGCCATCACAGACATGTATTCAACCGCAGAGCAGCGGAGAGCGGACTTTGTCGCCATCACTTCCTATACTTGATGCTAGCTTCAAGAGGTCTCCCCATAACCCGGGTCCCCGAGGAGCGCGATTTGTCTTCTAGAGAAATTCATGACTGTGCATACACGCGAAGAACCTACGATCTAAATGGGGCTAGAAACGTGGCAAAATCGGGTGGCAATGCTCGTAGCACCTGCTCATGGCAGGCTGTCCGTCGTGAAAATTTCCGCTTTGGGAATTTTAGGCGCCTCCGTCCGGGGAACGGAGGACGCCTATCTTGGTAGATTTGATCCACATCACAACCACGGTGGTCCAGAGAACACAAGTGGTCCTTTTAGTAACATGATTTGTGGGAGGCCAAGTAATTCTTGCTCGCAAGTTCAGACAGCACTCTATGCGTCAGCGACATAAATACCTAGGCAGCTTTCACGCAAAGAGGTCAAGATCACTGGACTGACTAAAGCATTAAACCAAGTAAACATCAACCGAACGCACACTTCCACAGCTGTCTCCAAAAATGCAGGTATGTTACCCCTTCACGACCACCTCATGGATCATCTGACACTTCAACAGAACCCATCTTTCGTTCTCAAAGACATCAAACAGGTTGCCATCGAAGACAGGCCAATACCGCAGCTCAAAGATGACCATGATGTACTAGTACATGTCTCACAAACCGGAATCTGTGGCAGTGATGTCCACTAGTAAGCCGTCCAAGTCTTTTCTTTTTGTTCCGAACCCACTAATGCTCCCCATCAGCTGGCAACGAGGCCGGATCGGCGAGTACATCGTCAAAGGCCCCATGGTCCTAGGCCACGAATCCTCAGGCGTCGTGGCAGAGGTCGGGAAGCATGTCAAGCACCTCAAGCCAGGCGACAGGGTCGCAATGGAACCAGGTGTTCCATGTCGCCGCTGTAGCTACTGTCGCAACGGCAGGTACTTCATCTGCCCTGACATGACCTTCGCCGCCATGCCGCCCAATATCCATGGAACGCTCGCCAAGTACTACATCAACGCCTCGGACTTTTGCTACAGGGTTCCGGACAGCGTGTCCATGGAGGAGGCAGCCTTGGTGGAGCCCCTCTCTGTTGCCTGTGCTGTGTGCGAGACGGCCGAGTTAAGGCCACATCAGACCGTACTTGTGTTAGGCTGTGGTCCGATCGGAGTATTGTGTCAGGCCGTTGCGAAGCTCTGGGGCGCTTCCAAGGTTGTTGGGGTTGATGTCGTCGAGAGGAGGCTTGAGGTCGCGAGGAGCTTTGGAACTGACGCAACGTATGCTCCCCCGCGCCCCGAAGCAGGCACCGACCCGATAGTTCACGCAGAGGCTGTCGCGGCACAGATGAACGAGGAGTTGGGCCTGGGAGATGGATCTGATGTCGTTCTGGAGTGTTCCGGGGCCGAGGCATGCATTCAGCTCGGCATATTTGCAGCGAAAAAGGGCGGGACTCTCGTTCAGGCAGGTATGGGCAAGGAAGTGGTCGCGTTCCCGATCACAGCTGTCTGCACCAAGGCGTTGTCTGTCAAGGGATCGATCCGATATAAGCCGGGAAGCTACTCGGCTGCTATCGATCTTCTCTCTGGTGGCAAGGTCGACGTCAAGAAATTGATTACCCATCGGTACAAGTTTGGTCAGGCCGAGGAGGCTTTCGACTTGGTGCATGCTGGTCGGCCGGACGTCTTCAAAGTCATGATCGAGGGCGTGCTCGAGTAGGCTCCCAAAAGGCCTGGGTATCTGTGAGAAATTAGAGAAGCTTAAAGAGAACACAAGCTCTGGTCGGCTGGAATCAAATCATGACTGGCCTTCCATCAGTGAGCCTTTTGAAAAGAACCCGGTCTGAAACTCTATTATCCATTCCTTCATAAATATTAAGAGGGCATAGATTCGCACCGGTAGAAACGGAGGGTGCACCGGTACATACCACTCTGATCCATAGCCAGTCAATTCACACACCCAGATTTAACACCAACAGACCCAACACACCCAGGCCTAGTTCAACAATACACCTAGACCTGCCTGACACACCCAGCCTGATATACCCAGACCCAATGTAAACATATACCCACGTTGGTACATGAATTAGCTAAAGGTGTGTACATTTCTAGTGGTGTACAAAATGTATTAGCGAATATACCGGTGGACCCTCCGCTTCTGCAGATGCGAATATCCGATTACAATATTAATAATCTCACAAACAGGGCTCACAAGCCAAAATTGACATTAATATGCTATCACTGTTGCTTTACACCTAGCTTTATTATTTGGTAGTGTTCACGCCTTTCTACTTCATTGAAACTAGCTAAGCAGCCACTGCCCTGATACCGATATGTGCTATGGAAGCTGTCGCCTTCGCAGCGCATGAATATATGTATGGAAATTATCTGTCGCGTGAGCCTTCTCAGCGCCACGCCACTCTTTCAAGCTGGGATAAAGCCGGTGGATTTCAGATATAAGCAGCATCTACCCAGTCGGCGTAGTCGCTTCCCAGAATGTCGCCAATTTCCAGTGCCGCACTCAACTTGGTCTCAAACTGACGCTCACCAGACGCCCCAGCGCCGGTGTTGTCGATCTCACCATACACTACAGAATCAGTACGGGGCTCGTCGTCGTTCCAGGCCTTCCACCCGGCACTGTTTATGAGGTCCGGGAGCTCCGTGCGCTGGAAAGCCACACGTGCAAACTCTCCCCATGGACGTCCGAGGTACACGTCACCGGCAGACACCGCGGCGCCGGAGGCACCGGTCACGGTGGAGTCCGTGATCACGTAGTAGCTGGCTGAGGAATCGCTGGTGCGGCCGCTAGCTGTGATGCACCCTGGCCCTGCGACCCCCAGGGTTGAGTTCGTGATCCAGAGCGAGCCCTCGCGACCGAAAATGAAGTCGGTTGCTCCCTCGATGTAGCCGTTCGCGAAGATCTGAGTTCCCTCCCAGGTAAGGAAGGTGTCCTGATAGCTGTAGAGACCAACACCGTAGTAGCCCTGCTGCGCTTTGTTGTACGCCATTACTGCCACGGCCTGCGATCCCTTTCCATATGTGTTCTTGATGTCGATGTTGTAGATGGAAACGTTGGTACCTTGGTTGTCGAGGGTGGCAGTAGCCTCGTTGTTTGAGGCACCCATGGCCTGGCTCATCTTGTACTCGAGACTGACAACATTGTTTGCATAGGATGAGGTGTCGGTTGTTTCTCCGTACATTGCAAGATTTTTCGTTGATGAGGGAATTTTGACCTAGTTCTGGGATGAGTCTACATCGATTTTCGATCAGGTCGTAGGCATTCACTAACCTGCTCGGTGTATGTACCCTTGTAGATGAAAATGCTGCCAGTCGATGTAGCGTCTATGGCGTCTTGAATCTGTAGGACGTCAGCAATGCGTGAGCACAAGGCTTCGGACGATGAAGCTCACTGTGCTGTAGTCACAGCTCTTGGAGCACACAGTGACTGCTCCTTCAGGAGGAGCAGAGCGAGTTGCAGCAGAAACCGATGCGACCAGCGCACTTCCCAGAAGAGCAGACTTCATCCTGATGAGATGCACCTAGTTGAAAATGAAGGTAAGTCACAGTCACTGTTCACGCCAAGTTGATCTCCATCAGCAAGCCAAATCGTACCAAGAGATGGGCATCTGATCAACGCGGCCCGAAGAGCTTATATGCATACTTGGTGGATAATCCTATCCTTGCCCCAGAAAGGGGGCGATCGCTGCTGTCAGTGCAGAGGAACTGGGCAGATCTACGGTCATTCAGCATGGCCTGAAACGTATCCAGTTGAACCTTCCTCTATGAGCTGTGGACTTCCGGACATTCGAAATTTCCCACATAGCGTGCCTCTCTACTTCGTACCTTTTGTAGTGGGTTAGTGTGCCCGGCTGTGATTAAGGGGCTTGTGGGTCTCCACCGGATCTCGTCATACTGCGCTGAATCCGCGGAGTTGTCCCACCATTCAGCGGACGAGTTACTGATGATCCAAAAATTGGCGGGGGCTCAAGTACAGTCAGGCGCTATGGTGCAGTATGCATCGGATTGAACGAGATTCCATGACTCTCTCTCTCATGTGATAAAGCACATTCGGGACATGCGAGGCACACAATTGAGAACAGAGTTTTTTTTGTGAAATATACATTATCTGTTGCCATTATGCTGGCTTTGTGCAATTGGGTTCCTCCCAAGGGAAAACGCATCCGTCGAGATCTAAGTTTGGTAAACGGCATCATCAGAGGCTTCGTCTGGCGCTCACTGTGGTATTTGTCCCCAAAATGTAAGGCAGCACTCTCTTATCCGTGAAAGCCCACAGCAATGGCGAGTAATCAGACGCCCATGCATTCCCTGTCCAGTAGGTATTGTGACGCCCCTGCAATCCATACAGGCTCTTGTAGAAACCTGACTGGATTGATTCGGTCGGGACATTAAGGCCCAGCAGCTTATGCTCCTGCCAAGCCGCGAAAATGTCATCACCTGGGCCGGTAGAGCCACCCAGCGACAAAGTCGCCAGTGACTTGTCGATCTTGGTGACAGCGTCATACACCAGACCGCGTGCTTTGACCGAGTCGGCTTCCCCGACGACTTTGATGGTCTGGTAACCTGGCACGCCGACCGTCTCCAGACGCCATAGGTACGGAGTGGTCGGAAGGTTACCGACTGAGGATGTGTCGACGTTGATAAAATTCGTCAGATCAGGAAGTCCTGTTTGTTGTGTAATGCCCACGAAATATGGCACGTGTGACCACTGTTCGAAGAGAAAAGTCTCTTCATCGTCGAGGTCAAAACCAGCGAGGTTGTCCATTGTGGGTGGAATCGTCACCAGCACCTTCTTTGCCGCGATTTTTGCACCGTTACTCAATTCAACGATGGTGCTTCCGTCCTGATTGCGTATGGTCGAGGCCACCTTGGTGTTGTAGACCACTCGGTTGCCGAGCCACTCGGCAGCAGCGTCATAGACCGCCTGGTTGCCCGCTGGTGCATACATGTATCCACTCGCCAAGCCAAGGATGTGAGGTACTCCAAAGTTCTGGACGACATAGAGGGTAGGGGCCTCAAGGAGGTTTCCAACAGTGTGAGCGAATGTGAAGATGACCGAAACCACGTCGCTTATGTTATACTTGGCAACGAACTGGCCGAAGGGCATCAACAAGTCGGCTGGCACCGGGTCTGGAAGATCGAACGTGCCCTCGCCGAGGAAGGGGAAGTTGGTCGACATGACGGTCAAATAGTTGGTGAGTGGGCCGATCAAAGTTGTTGGATCCGGATAGGTGGCGTTTGGGATCACTACGCCGGCTTTGAAGTCGGCCACATAGGTCTTGAAGGTTGAAGTGGTGGAGGCGTTCAAGGCTATGTCAAATCTGTTGAAGAATTCCTGCGTCTGCTCGTTGTTGATGTATGCTTGCACGCCGTAATCAACAGGCCGATTCGTGGCGGGATCGTAGAATGTGTCGACATGGCCACCAAGCCGGTCCGATGCCTCAATGACAGAGACCGATAGGTTGCCACCCTCGATTGCACGCCATGCCGAGTAAACGCCAGTCGCCCCGCCGCCAATGACAACAAGGTCACGATAGATGAGCCCTTGTCCCGGGTTACCTGGGTCTGTCAGCACACTTGGCTGGAGATCAATTGAAAGCACTGGCTGGAGCCTCTACTTACCAGATTCCGAGCCACTACCAGAGCCAGAACCGCCAGGAAGACCTGATCCTGACCCGGAGCCGGAACTCTGCCCTGAACCTGGTGAGGATCCGGACGGATTACTGCCAGGGCATTGATGAGGTCCCTTTGTGCGTTTGTGAGGAGAAGCTGAGGTCAGGAGTCCAAAGGCGAGCAGGAAACCTGCTTTGACAGGTCCGCGGATAAGCATCGTGCAGATCTATCCAGTCTGACCTAATTAATGATCGAATGGGTCCAAAAGGAATGTGGTTCAGCAACAATAGCTGGACTGGCAAAATCTTGCAGAATGAGCGACAGACCTCCGTGCCTTCTGGATGGCAGCTCAACACTAGAGGGACACAGGTACCGGAGGGTCAGCTTGAAGCATGGCTAGCAGTCGTACCTAATTATACACGAGGTAGGGACATATTCGGGAGAGCCGGAAATTTTACTGGAAGTTTGAAGGTAATAAACACGCTCTGCACGACTTGCCTTAGGGGTTCACAAGGCTTGGCAAATTAGATTCTGCTCCAATATAGTCTAATCCGTTGTTGCGTGGAGCTCAAGCTTGATCCTAAGAAAGCTTAAAGGAGACACGGAGTCAGTTGCCTTGGCCCTGGCTCGGTGCAGTGCAGGCTCATAACAGAGTCAGTTATCAGTCACACATTCCGATCCGATAAGATTAGTGGGAACACCGTGTGCTTCGATGATAATTTGGCGCCATGTGCTTAATGATAAATCTTCAAAGTGTTGCACGGTTACCCTTTGAGTTAGGCGACGGCCCGGTGGTCCTGCCATAGGCACAGCAAGAAATCGCCGAACTTGGCGACTGATGGCTTTAGTGGGCATATTGTAGTGTTTTCGACACCCGATACGCAGGCAATTAGTTCCGAGATCAATTGGCTAGGCTGGATGGGCGTATCCTGACTTCTTGTATGGATCGCTAGGAGTATTAGCTACTCCGAAGGGCGATTCCGGTATATTGACTTTACTCCGCGGCCGGTAGAATGCATTGATTTTCACAACTACGTCATTTAACAAGAAATCGGATATTCACACTTGCAAAATTGAATAACCCCTCTGATCCAGTATTAGGGCCTCGTTGATGCTCATGCTGATACAGGTCAACCCCACGTAGTAAAACGGCGAGTGGGCTAGTTGCAGTTCCAGGCGCAGACGCGACTGCGAATAGGGAGGAAAGCAAAGTCACCGTATAAAACACGTCTGTTCAGGTAGAAAAGAACGCATGGTGTCTAATTTCCGACGAGGGGGCTGGCTAATTCTATTACGTCCGATTCCTTCGGCCCGAAGCAGTGTGGGTGGGGTGCTAGGCGCAACCGCCACTTCTTCAGTAGCTTTGGTGCAGTCAAGTTCGCTTTCTTCGTGGGTACCTATTATGGCGCCTGAGATGTATGGTCAATCTGGCGCCGGTTCCTGTCAGCCTCAGCCTGAGGCGAGACACTGTTCGGATGTGCGGAGGCGTCCAGTAAGTCGTCCAATGAGGCCAAGTCTGTATCCTGATCCCGACCGACATCGTGGGTAGCAGCGGTCGTGTTGCTGCTCATCCTCTCCGGTGTCCCGCCCATCTCAGAGGTGCTCTCGGTATCAGCGGAATATTCCAAAGCCAAGCTGGTTAGGATCTCGCCTGGTTTCGTTCTTGGGACGGCATTAGTGCAGCCGGACCACGTGCCCGCATTGAGTCCCTGAAAGCCGATTTGCTGGAGCTGAAGAGTTTCCGATGCAACCCACTCAAGGTAAGCGTACTCCTTATATTTTCGACAACGGTAAAGGCATTCAAAAATGGGCTCCAATGCGTATGATAGAATTATAATGAGCAAGCCGGTAACCAAGGTGAAATAGAGGCCAAAAAGACTGAATGATATATGTCTGGTGCTCCGGATCTTCTATTAATTAATTTTGGAGAATCTCTTGTCAGCTTGCGAACCTTGAAAGGTATCCTAAGGAGTTGCCTAACCTAATTGGTGCACATAGCCCGCGCATGCGAATTAAATGGTAGCGACTTATATGGTTTGAGAACTGAATTTGTTGACCCACGAGCTGCATTTACGAACCCTGCCTGTAGGGACGCCAAATACGTTGCCCACCACTGTTTTACGTCAAGTTGCCACTAACCACTCAGTAGCGATCCCATTAACCCGTTGTTAAGATACTTGGGAGAACTCAAAGCATTAGGGCTAAGGGAGCTGATGAGGTTGGTGGGGGTAATTGCTGCGTATGTTATGATTTCAATAAGCCACTGGTACCGAGAGATCATGGTACTATTTGGCTGCGCGCCAGTCTCAAAATCCGCTGCTGTCATGCCGAATAGAGGCGCTGACTGCAGCTGCGCGTCTATATAAGAAGCTAGGGGTCCGTACTTATTGCTTGGCAGAGAAGGATTGCAGAATTGAAACTGTTTAGCATAGGCCATAGGAGAAGCTGCTTCGTCTGGTTGGTAGACCGTGAAATGACCCCCGTCTGAAGCTGGTGACTTAATTCTATTTCCCGGTACAGTTGCTTGATACTAAGGATCGCTAGTGCTCTCATAAAACTCTATACCGTTCCTGGAGAGGAAGATTAGGGTGGTGTCTGCGTCTGGGCTAAAGAGAGCTGGTATTGGGGCGAAACGGTTGGGACGTGCCGTGATCTTGTGTTTAAACACCCGGGACAATATTGCGCTGCCAAGAGTTAAGCTAGTCAAAACCTTACACAAACAAAACTGAGAGGATCAGCAATAGATGAAATACTTACTTCAGAATGAAGGCATTACCGTCGCCGCGGAAATAGTTTTCCCTTTGCTTCTTGTACTGTGAATCTGAAGTTTCAACCATGTAGGTGTAATTCAGTCCGTTGAAGAGTGATCCGTAGTTGTAAGTGGTGAAATTGTCTAGCAGACCATATACAGCCTCTGTGTAGCCTTTGGTCTCCAATGGTACACAATGAAAAACTGCTCTGAAGAGGATATCTTGTTCCAGTGGTGCATTTACGCCGAAATTGTGGAGAAGACTGAGATAACCCGTATCCAAGCGTATGTTAGAGTTGCTGCTTCGACAAATACTACTGTCATTGAAAGGACAAGGAGCTTGGCTATCCACTGTGCTGAGGATGTGATCTTTGACGAAAAATTTACAATCGAATATTCCGGCCGAATCGGAGTTTCCGGCCGAATCGGGCGGGTAGCATTGCTGCGCATAACTCGCCGCTGAGTTGGTGACTTCGGAGTAGTAAGGCACGACAATGCGTGCAGTATCCGCGTCATTCTTTGTTTGACGGATAATGCCGCAGTTGGTACCATTGAGAATTACCTCGTTGCTAATTCCCGACGATATTGAAGAGGAGAAACCACCCGCAACTGTGAAGGCACCAAAGCAAAACACAGCCGTTAGCAAAGTGGGCAGGACTTGGACAAAACAACGCTTTGCAACGTTCTGCCATGACCAAAGGAGTTGCGTAAGAGTCTAGATAGCAGAGACTGTGGCTATAGCCGCGTAGATTAGTTAAGAGCATTGAGAATTGACGAAAGTGGCGGTTCATAAGTGGTAGAGCACTGGAAGTTTTGACTATTAGAAAAGGAAATAGAAGTGACATACAAGAAGAATTGCGTAGAACGGCCTGGTGTTGGTGATAGAGTCCATCACCAGGCTCAGGAGAGGAGTGAAGTCTGTAAAAGATTCTGTTATATATAGTTGTATCTAAATGCTTGAAGACCTCCTTCTCCTTTGAGTAATGGGACCCACCCGCTTCCCGCTTGAAAATTCCCTGCGCCACCTTCAACGCCTTCTCCGCACATGTACCTCTGTGCACATTTCTCCAACACCACAAGTACATATCATGTAGATACCTTTATGTCAATTGCAGCCCATCCTCAATGAGATCTAGTCATGCGACGACTAACTGTCATAGCGCGACGGCGTCTTGTCGCACAGCGCTCTCTCCCCACTCAATCCACAACTCACGACTGATCACTGAGTACGATGAACGAGATCAAGTTTGCAACTGAACGCAATCACGATACGTCGTCGTTTGCTCGTTTCCTGGATAGAAGGCCACTCCCAAAAAAGAAGGCAAAGAATGGCCAGCCTGGGGTGATCTTGCCAGCGACGAGCCTTCAAACAAGCACAGTGGCGGTCGCGGCTGTTGACTTGACCGCCATCAACTCGACAACCAACTCGCCGAAGGCCGTCAACTTAACGACCGTCGACTCGCCCACGGCCATCGACTCGACGGCCGTTGACTCGTCTGCAAACGTCAATAGGTCTTCAACACCAGACCCAGACGACTTTCCAGCCTTAGCACCTTACCGTCCCGTTGAGCCATTGACGGCACCACCACGTTCCAAGCCAGCCAGGCATAGGCCCAGGACTGGGTTTAGAAAACACAAGAGCAGGGATAGCCAGAGGACTGTGAATAAGGCGGGTATCAGCAAGTCAAGGCTCGACAAGTCAAGGCTTGACAAGACGGGGCTTGACAAGACGGGTATCAACAAAACAGGGCCTGAGAAGAACCAAATAAGGGCCAGAGAAAGTGGTAGTCAGAAGGACAACATTGGAAACCAAGACGCAAACGCCGGCAAAAGCATACCACAGACTTGTTGTCTCTGCGGCCTTACTCTGGGAGAGGGCAGATACCAATGTCAAGTCTGTCCTGAGATATGCTTTTGCCTGCGCTGTATCATCAACACCCCAGCCGTCCATCCGAACCCCGACCACTCTTTTAAGCTGGTCCGAGCCAACTTGCGGCCTAACGAAGTCATGGCACCTGTGGCGAGTGGTGGTGGTAGAGCCAAAGATATCAGTATGAGGCCAAAGCGAAGAGGCAAAACGGCCAGGGGTACTGGGCAGGCGGACACGAATTTCCATGTGGAAGCGACACACAAGTGCTTCTTCTGCAAGGAAGAGCTCTCGACGTCAGGGTACGAATGTGAAGAATGCCTTGTACACTTCTGTTCAGACTGCGCTTTGCTCCACCGCAGACACACGCTGAGGGAGTTCCACCTGGGTGAGACTAGAAACCCAGGGGGCGGACAGCATGAGGATGACGGGGCCGACGAGGATGACGGGCTTGATTCTGATGGGCCTGATGATGGGCTTCAGTCTGATAGGCCTGAGTATGACGAAATCGAGGTTCGTGGTCCCTCTGAGGAGGAGACCGATGCGATCGATGAGGATGACGAGCCTGATGAGTCTGATGAAGACCACTCTCCTGACAGGGATGGTGACTCTGTCAGTGAGGCAGGCGAAATAACTTCGTCCAACCGGTCTATGTCCGCTGCAGCAATGTCTGGTGGGCCCATGGGTTCTATGGAGGAATTTGTTGCCACCCAGACCCAGACTATTAGCAAGGACATAACCAAGGCTATCAGCCAGGTGGTCACAAAGGTACTCCAGGACTTCATGGTTGGGGCTACGGAACTAATTCAGAACGGAGACCCAGCCCGCACGCAACCCGGTCATAGCAATCGCACATCGTCAGCGACAGCGAGCAGAAGGGCCGGCCGACCTCGCCAGTGGCTGGCTGATGACATCCGGGAACTTGCGAGACTCAAGAAGAGGGGCTGGAGCGACGAACGCATTGGCGAAAGACTGAAACGATCGCCTGGTGCAGTGCAGCAGCAGTGGAGGAAGCAGCGGCTTAGCTGACTCGAGGTGTCCATTCACAGATGGCCCTCTGCTGTGGTAGACGAGATAGCCCAACCAAATAAATATTACAGCATCAAGTACATTGATAACGAGCTCCTGCCTGAGTTGTCCATGGTACATATCTACTCGTCGCCGACGCTGTGTCCACTGGCCTCTATGCCATGACGGAAATATGAATCTAGAGTACACGAGATACAATCTGACATGCATTGTACAAACCGCTAGATAGAGTCCCATTCCCAGTCTGGTTTCACATCTGATCCCACTCCCACCCCTTGTGTGGTAGGCATCCGTACACCTGCGTGTGAACGTGGTCGATTGCTGTGCTGATGTGGTCCTTGTCGAGGGTAGGGAACGCGCGTGACACGGAGGTGAACGCTTCCTCGTCTTCCGCGACTCCTTGATCAGGACTGCCGAGATGAACGATATAGTTGAAGGCAGCGCGAAGGAGCCTCGACTCGTAGGCCTGTTGGTCCTGCCCGTCCGGCGCTGGGCACCGGGCGAGGTAGCCGTCTCTCCCTAGAACGGGTGTCTTTGCCTCGTGCAGGCCCTGGACAAGGCCCTTGAGGTCTTCCTTCTGCTGACTGAGTGCGTTTTGAACCGCAATCTGGTGTGTTTTAAGCTCCGCGGTAACGTCAGCTCTCCCCGCCGTGATGAGACTCGAAACCTCGCGGAGGGTATCGTCCTTCTCGTTCGTGATGGCTTTGGTGATGTCGCCGATGATAGCGTTCTTCTGCGTCTGAAGTGCACCCGCCAGGGCGGACTGTATGATCTCGCGCACCGCCGCACCGTCCAGTTTGGTCCCGGCTTTGTCCAGCATGTCCAGCTCCTGCCGGGCCAGATCGACGAGGCCGTCCTTCAGGACAGACTGCACCTCTGATCGGTGCTCTGCCAGACGTGCAGATACGTCGTCACCAAACACACCCCTGAGTTGTGCCACGGCGGTATTGACCTCAAGCCTGCATTCCTGGCTGACACTCTCGTGACTTGGCGTATCACGCCTCAGCCGCTCGATGTCGGCGCCGAGGTTCCCCTTTAGTTGCTGCAGCTCCTCGGCGAGATCATCCCGCGTGATGATGCCCCCAGTTCTCGGCTTCTTTGGGCCATGTTCGCTCTCTGCACGGCTGGACCGTTTCGCGGGGAGGTGCGACTTTCCAAGGAAACGGCCCGCCCCGCCGCCCGATCCCGCCTCGCGAGCTGCTTCGCGGGGAATGCTACGAGTCGGCGACGCATGGCTGGCCCTGGATCCCGTCGGTGACGGGAGTACAGCATCCAGATCGATGGGCTTGCTAGGGGAGGCTGTTGTGGTCGACAACGCATCGACCTGGGGGGCGGCAAGAGGTGTGGGTGATGGCGCCGTCGCGGCAAGGTGGCGGGGCTGCCCTATGTTCCCGAACAGCTTGTACAGGCCCGGGTGCCTGGCCCGGACGGACTCTGGGTAGGGCGTGTCCTGAGTGACAGGCATAGGTCTGAGCTGGACGAGGGCGCCGGGATCCCGAAAGGCTTGACACTGGGCATCGGTCAGCACGCGCGAGTCTGAGCCCGGGAGGACCAGCGCCCGCCGCTGCCAGCTTGTCAGCCTCAGCAATGCGACAGTCTGCTCGGAGACGAGCATATCGCGATGTACCCGCAGGAACTGGACCTGCTGGTGATCGCTCACGTCGTGGCTGTTGTAGCCTTCGACGAGAGTGCGCGTGTAGAGCGCGTCGAGGGCGAAGACGGTGGTCCACTGTGAGAAGAAGGGGGAATCACTCGCGAAGCTCGACAGGAAGAGGGCCTGCCGGTCGAACAGCCTTCCCATGCAGCCCTGCACTGCTGTGCTGGGGGGTGGCGAGTCCCCGCTGAGGACGAGGCTTTCGAGTTCCTTGTTTGCGTCATCGCACGCCACGAACGCATTGAGCTTTGCGAGTAACGACCGAGCCTCCTGGGCGTCCTCGTCCGCTGTTGTCCCCCGGTCGCCCATGTCTATCAGCATGAACGCGTTGGCCAGCGGTTCGGACACGGGGTAGAGGCTGTGCAGCCTGCCCAGGCCCCGCAGGAAGAGCGAGCGCGAGATCAGCTGGTCCTGGTAGCTCAGGGTGCTGGTGGTCCTCTCTATCCAGCAATCGCACCACGCCCGCAGCACGTCGCGCTCGCCCTCACCGCCGCTCACGAGCCGGTCCAGGAGCCAGCGCTCCAGGTCTCTGGTCCCAGGTGGTGTCGTGCCGAGCAGCCTGCGCAGGTCCTGCGGGGTGGGCATTTCCACGTCGGGGGCAGCCACGACCGCGGCGCCCCTTGGCGTCTTGCTCCTGAGCCTGCTGCCGCGGCGGGCCGTGGGCGCGGCGGGGCTGTCCAGCTCCTCGATATCTGAGGGGTCATCGGTCAGGGCGAGGTCGTTGGCCCAGGGCTCGTTTATGTATGGTCGGATGTCCCGCCTGGCGCGGAGGAAGTACTGGCCGAACAGCCCGTCGTAGTCGGCGAGCATGCCCGCCTCGGCATGTCGTGCGGCCGGGCGCACCTCGTCTGCGTCCGTCGCGAACACCGTGTCCAGGTTGCTGCTGTTGAGACCTGCCCAGAAGCCGGTCTTGACGTCGAGGGTGTCTCGGGGCTGCGTCATCATCCAGCCGATCTGGAGACGCCCGATCCAGTTCCTAAACTTCGATTCGGGGTCGGGATGGGCGATGATGAGCACTGCGAGCATGGCTGTGGGGAGTTAGCCGGGGCCCCTCCTCTCGGGGCGGGAGATCATACCCGCGGGCGAGTGCAGTCCTGGTGCCCTGCCAGTCTGCTTTTTCTTTGACGCCTTCAGCCTGTCCAGCGTCGCGTCGGCGGTTCCCCTTGCCAAGGCCTCCTCCCAGTTCTTGCTCGCCCCTATCCAGGAACCAAGCTCTGCGAAGGCCCCTTCCGCGTACCTCGTGACCTTGTGTCGCGAGAGGGCGCTCTCGCCAGGGTGGCAGAGCAGTTGGTCCATGACGTCGGACCCGCGGATGTGGGAGAAGTCACCTGTCAGGCCCCGCGTGATGAAGTTGCGGAGGAAGAGGTAGAATTTGGCGACCATCTTGCCCTGGACCGAGTCGGTCCCATCAATAGCAGACGCGAAGGAGAGAAACCAGTCGCGGTACTTCAGCGATTCGATATCACCACGGCGGAGGACTTTGTTGCCCGACGTGCTGTGGTGTCGTGTCGGGGGCAGCCAGTCTCCCGGTGAGTCGGTGCACACCCGTGGCGACGACCGCTTGTTGCTCATCTTGGTGTTGATGGGTGCTAGTCCCCACCGGTCCGGACTGGCTGTGAAGCAAAGACGATCGCACTCGAGAAGAGAGACGCGACCACATCTACGCTGATCAAATTCCCTGGGCGAACACGTAGGTAATGGAGTGCGGAGCTACCTTCTCATAGGCCACCGGGGACACAGGGACGTATGTACGCTGCCGCGGACAGGCATGCATTGAGCAAACAGATATTCCATGCCATTGCTTGCCGTCCCACCACTCTGCTGCCTGCAGGCGCGTGCAGATGTGTGCGGGTCCGAGTACATCAGTTCCTGCCATGCTTGATATGAGCTAGCGGCAAAGAGGTCTCACATGTCTAGGCAGAACGTGGTGTGTGTGTGTGTGTCACTTGCAGATCGACATGTCGGGGTGACGTTGGAGGATGTCAGTCGCTGGGTGCAACATCCGAGTGCGGGAATAGCCCCGCACTGACTCCGCCCTGGCAGAGAGCCAGCCGCCAGGACGAAGCGCAGCGAGGCTGCAGGAGGGGCTCGCGCAGGTGTGCCACGCCCTTTCTGCGAGTGGCCAACCCAGACGTGGTTCGCGCGGGCTGAAGGGGGGTGTGGGCGGGAGCACCCAGCCCCTGTGACAATGACCGGCCCCATCTGCACCTTGTAGTGGGCTTGAGAACAATGGCCTCTGGCATTTGTTGGAGACCGGTCCAAATCTTGGACTGCACGCTGCAGCTAACCGGGCCGTGCTGGGGCCAGTCCAGCACCGTCTGTGGCCGGCCCACGCACCGCCCAGAGCTTCCAGGCGTGAAGATGGTGGGTCCAACCTTCGTGGCGTCGAACTTCCAAATTTTCAAGCAAACGCTGAACCCCTGCCCGGTGGCCCGTTCATTCGATCATGGCTCAAAATGGACATTGCATGCCTCGTTCGGCACGGAAGGCTGGCCGGACCCACATGCTTCCCGTGCACGATGTGGGGCCTTCCGCCCACGCCAATCGAGATGCATACCCACGCTATCCTCCACAGGCCCAACGACATCTCTTCAACCGGCGAGATCGGGCTGAACATCAGCATCTAGCCTAGCCCAGGAAGCTGCTAGAACACCTTTCAGGACCACATGGCAGGCTTGAGAGTCTCTGAGAATGGGAACTGACTGCATGGCGTTGGGGTCTGGAATGGCTCGGAGTCGTGGCGAGGGCCATGCGGAGGGAAGGACATGACGGCGTTTGGGTTCTGGGTTGAGGTCCCTGGCACCGGCATGTCCTCCCGTTATCCTGTTGTTTGCTATCCGCAGATGCGAATAATCACATTCGACGGGATCAGATGTTGCCGTAGGCCACCGAGCTGCACACTACCGCTCAGGGGCAGCCGATGTCCTGGGCACCAGGTCAGACTGGAACGCCGTGGTGTATAAATTGGCTGCACATGGTGCCCATGCATGGGTTCAACTTTGCGTCCTGGCCGAGTCGTTCCTCCCAGTCTTCCAGAGCAAGCACAACCTCTGCCTCCTCCCCCCTCTGCCTCGTCCTTCTCCCCTCCCTACCAGGCTACCTCAAGCGATATGTCATCCCCACAGGATGACCCCGACAGGCGCCACCGGAACATGGTCAACCGGCGGCGCAGACAGGAGATCACTGCGTTCAAGTGCGTGCACAGGCTGCATGCCGATAACGAGTGCGAGGTGTACCTCCTGATCGACCATCACGACGGTGGCGTCCCGATCATATACAACTCATCCCCCAGCGAGGACTGGCCACCCCCGTACGAGAAGCTGGTAGGCAGGCATTGCCCCCCGTTAACCGTGATGACACCTCCTGACGTTGACAGAAACGGTGGTACCCGAAACCCCAGATCAACACTCCGGACAGCCCTGACTACTTCTTGAAGAAGGCCATGGCCCGCCTCGGCGACGGTCAGGATGGTGATGACGCTGAGGATGCTGAGGATGCCGAGGTGCCGGCCCCTAGTGCCAGTCCCGGCCCCGTCCCTGAGCCCAGCACGCCCGAGCACGGACGGCTGTCGGACAACCCCCTTTCTGTGCCAGGCCGTGTTGACTGTGAGGTTGCTCCGCGGCTTCGCAGTCCCATCAAGTTCGCGGGCGTGAGCGAAGTGACCCAGGACGTTGTCCTTGATGGCGGCGACGGCGCTTTCCCCAGCCAGCCCGCACGTGGGCGCAAGCGGGAGAGACCTCTGGGGTCCCATGTCCCCATCAAGGCCAGGTGCACTCGGGAGGTCCACGCATCCACTGTGGTAGAGCCCCACACCCCGACGGGCAACCTTCCCATGCCAGACACTCCTGGTGCTCCGTACCCATACGAGAAGCGTCAGCTGATGGGGCACCTGTACGAGCGGCAGCTTCCTCCCTCGCCTTCTCGGGGCAGGAACAAATCCTCGAAGAGGCAGGTCAGGGACGACTATGGGAGATTCATTCGCCGCTAGGCAAAAGTTGTTTACCCTCTTCGGGACAAGTTTGGGAGATTTATTTGCCGTTAGACAAAAGTCATTTGCTCTCTTCTGAGTGGCATTCTCGAGGTTAATCATGTGTGTTCACCAATGTATACGGTAGATAGAAATGAAATATAAGGCAGCTGCGTACTTGCTCCAGTTGGTACTTCCCGTCTCATGTCACCGGCAGCAGCCCGTCTGCCATCACGTTTCACCTCGTCTCGGGACTCGGCCTATCAACGTGCGTCGGTCCAGGCGAATTGCCTGACGTTATCCGTGGGTTGCAGGTTCACCCTGGTGAACTCACCGGCAGCGTGTCGGTTACCCTGTGTGGTTGCCAAGTAGCATGTCTTACAGACTGTCAGTAGGGTCGGATCCTCATCGTCGGATCCATAGCCGCTGCTGTCATCCTCGGCTTCCGTCTGGAAGGCTTCGTTTTTCAGCTCACGCTCGCACTGCTCGCACCAGAGGGGCACCGTATTCGTCACCTGCGATATGAGGAGCTTGCTTGCCGGGTCGGCTCTCAACAGCACGGTCCACTGGATGTCATCGGAACTTTTGCTCTGCCTCCCTTTCGCCGTGATGGAGTAACAGCGCAGTCGGAACGGTATGGGCCGGTCAAGTGAGGCCAGGTCGTCATCGCCGCCTTTCAAGAAGCTTTCCAGGCGCTCACCGCCGATTTCAAAACGGAAACGGCCGCTAGGGAGCTCGTCGTCCCTGAAGTAGCAGCCAAGGTCGTACGTCCCGAAGGGTCCGTTCAGGGCTTGCTCGGGGGGAGGGATCTTGATTGGCGCTAGAGACCGCCGCGTCCCGCGTCGCTGGTAATTAGGGTCACAGACGAGCGAGTATCTCACCAACTGATCGTGGTACTCGTGCTGATCCTCGTCGAGCGAGAAGCAAGAGCGGGCTCCCGGTGTGAACATAACGCTGGCTCTGCTCTCCCCCACCCACTCACCAGCCTCGTCGGGGCTGCGGCAGGATCTCTGGATCCCGATGGCCGAGCCTTTTAGCAGGGTCGCCGGGTTGGGCAGGCATGAAGCGGCCAACGCGGCCCCGGCGGATACTGCTGATGTCCTTCTCCGTGTTAGTGTTCGCTCTTGCAATGGAAAAGAGGCCATGAGCCACCGGACGGGAGGACATACGGGTGAGCTTCTCGGTCCTGCAGGAAGTCGTATTTGATTTCTATGCCCAGTTCCTCGCACCTAGAGACCGCCTCGTCCAAGATCTCCTTCGCGGCGCTGCGAAGCCCGGGGTTGGAATAGCTCCCACCGAGGAGGAGGACCGCGAAGTTCTTCCCAGCATCCACCATGCGGTCGATTTGCTGAGACAGCGCCTCCAGTCCCCCATCAAAGGCGCGGCCAAAGGAGATCTCAAGCTGTCGGGGTTCGATCATGACGACACGGGTACCCTTGCCGTGCAGCACGACAAAAGTGTTGTCGCGGATGTATTCTCTGTAGTTCAGCGTGTATTTCTGCCGCTCGAAATCTGCTGCCAGCGCGGCCAGCTCGCTGGCGTCGATCTGCTTCTTTCTCACGGCCGCGGACAGCTGGGTCTCGATGATCCCTTGCACATCGCTGTTTGTAACATGGCTGCCGCCCTTAGTGCCTGTGCCTGTTAGTGGTGTTCTTAGATCGCGGCGGGCTTTCCGGAGGGGCGGACCTATTAGCCAGCCAGTGGTATGACTCGTTTGGCACCTTTCCAGAGACCGGTCACGTTTGAAGTAGATATTCTGTACCTGCAGGTTGAGGCTACTGCCCCCGCTGTCGGCAACTAGGAGGTTGAGCCCGTTCTCTTGGCTCAGGCCCTCGAAGAACTTGCGTCGCTCGGAGTGAAGTGCCGCAAACAGGGGGTCGTGAAACCGCTCAGTGAGATAAACAACCGCGGCCTGACCTTCACTGACCGCCTCGTGTCTGTCGACCAGAGGGAATATCTCGTCCAGGATCTCGTCGAAGTACCACATGTACTTGTCGAAGTCCGATCTCTCCTCGCCCTCGCAGAGGTAGTTCGGATACGTGACGCATACGATTTTGATCTCCAGGCCAGCGGCCCTTGCATGCTGCACTGCCCTGTCGCGGAGTAGTTTAAAGTGCTCTCGGACCACCCGCTTGATTTCCTCCAACGAAATCTGCCCAGACTCAACGGCACGCAGAAATACCGAGGCACCTGTCCCTCAATGAGCATACAGGAAGGGAGGGGGAAGTCCGCAGTACGAACCTGGTAAATCCTTGAGTGCTTCCTCGCGCCTGATGCCGGCGCAGTACATAAATGCAGTCTTGAGTGGGAAGCAGATCCTACCAAGCGATTCAGCCTGGTTGCCCACGAGCCGTCCATGGTCATTCAGAGCTGCCTGTGCAGGGAATTCGAAAAAGCCCCTCTGGCTCGGCTGAGGGATCCCTACTGGGACGCGGTGAATCTCGGGACGTCCTCGAGCCTTAGGGATGGAAAGGGTAATTTCAGAGGTATGGCATCCAAAATCAAGACCCAGGACGCTGTGGACATGTCAGCGGCGGCTGTAGGAAGTACCAGGTAGGACATACGCGGGTTTCAATTCTTGGGGTCCCAGCGACTCTTGCTGACTTCGGGTTGGGATGTTGTCACTCATCTCAAGGATTTTTAGCGTGTACGGCAGCAGGCGGGGTGAGACATTAGTTCGCGCCAGTAGATCGCGCCGGCGTGGCGTTGTCTTGCTTTATTATACAATGGGCTGCAGGGTTTGCCTTGCAGGTGCCTAGGTACTGAGTTACCCAGGTAACATGCTATGTCAGCAGGGTAGTGGGGATCGCCCGTCAACCCCCAGGATTGACAGCTTGACATCACGTCTTCGAGGATACGCCTCGGTACAACATCTGGGACATGGATGGAACATGTCGTAATCAACGCTTTCATTATTAAATATGAAGTATTGGGCCCTTGACTAGAAGGAAGATGCAAATATATACACACTGCGAACCCATGACAATCCAAAATGCAGACTGCGCCAGCGCTCATGACCCGCTTATCGTGAGTGGAACGGCGCCTGTCGCACCCCTCGACCTAGATCTTGTCATCACTGTGCCTGGCCTGTGCGCAACCGTGGATGTCCCCTCTCCCGCAGCCTCTCCAGCTTGCCTGTCACTTGATCTCCCTGACAGCCTCCGTCTCTTAGATGGCGGGCGACATGCATGTGCAGAGCCAGAGGCAGATGCGCTATCCTGATTTTCCGTCTCCGTGCTACTCTCAGTATTCCTGCCGACCTGTCCCTCTGGTTCCCAGTCGAACCTGACGCGTTTTCGGCCGCGCTGTGGTGGCTCCGGTGTTGTGTCCTGGACGGCCTGCCGCGTCTCACCAAAGGCCAGCGAACCGGTGAGCTCGCTGAAGGGAATCATGATCGGGACTGCCTCCAACACTTCGCGGCTTGTCTGTAGCTCGGCATTGTCCGGCACGAAGTCAGCAAGAGTGAGTGGGATGTCCCCCGGTTGCCCCGCGCCGAGGTGGTCCCGGAATACCACGTTATGCATTACCCGCTTGCCTAGCCGGTAGAGGCATAGGGTTGAGGACGGCGGTGGTGATGTTGGGTCGGCTGGTGTTGTGGCGGCTGACGTCGGGGCAGCTGATGAGGAGGCAGATCGTAGAACTCGGTGATGTCGCGGGCTGCTAGGCCGTGATGCTTTGCGGTGCTTCCGATCGCGGTAGTCGAGGTCGATGGTGAGAACGGTGCGGATATCGCCGTTGGACCTTCCAATGTATCTCCTGGCTAGGTATTCTAGATCCTTGCTCTTTTGACTGTAGCCTATCTCAACGACAAATGTGGGGTATATTGCAGTGGCGTAGTTGAAGGAAATGTCAGGAACTTTCGTGCCATTGAGACCGCGCGCGGCTGCGGGTGTGATTTCTCCTTCGCTAGAATAGCCGATGCGTCTGCGCAGGATCTCGAGCTCGGGTCGAGTGCTGGCCACTGAGGAGATCGCCCGCCGTACCAGTTCCTGGATCAAGCCTCCAAGCTGCGATTTCACAGCATTATGCGTTGGTGACTCGGGCATCCGTAGTACGAGGAGCTTGTCTTCAGAGTCGTAGTCGTGGCGGAAATCTAGCTCGGCGGCGGCGTCGACGGCCGCGCGGAGGTCTTCGTACTCCTGGACGGAGAAGCCCGGGAACCTCACCCAAGACGGCCCGGAATACTCGCCGCGGGACGACGCGCGTATGATCTCGAGAGCGCACAGCGAAGCGCTGCTGAGCTTGTGGGCCTGGTCGGCGAGGAGGTCGACGTCGGACACGCCACCAGTATCGTGCTTCTGGCTGTGGGGACTGGAGCCGTGGGAGGGTGATGGGGAGGGGTAGATGGAAGTCGTCTCGGAGGGGGGGTGAGGTGATGCCGACGTCCTGCTTGTCGATGTCGCCGTGACCGCCGCCGTGACCGCCGCCGTCGGCTTGAGGTTGGCAGACGCGGCGATGTTTCTGTTATGATGGCGATCGCGGCCGGCCTTAGCGAGCGAAGCCATCGGTACGGTGGTTGCGTTGTTGATGTTCAAAAAGAAAGAGGATGGTCAGAGTCGCTCGTGAAACCCTTCCTAATGGGATTGATCTTCCAGTTACCTAATCTGCTTCCCGGCAGGCACTGTGCCGGGGACTGGTATAGATACCGCGGTTCACTTCTGATGCACGCGAACCGTATGCGCCTGGCCCCGGAGCCGTGTCTTCTTTTTCCAAGGACGACAGCCAGCGATCTCGTCATTCAGATGCAGCAATGGATGAATCACTGAACTGGAAGCGCCGCCTGAGGGCAAAATCTCTTCCAGTGACGAATCGGCCTGCCTCCGGCGATGGCTCCGCTTTCACCTCCCCCCAGCACCAAGCAGACCTGTCTCAGATCACTGCCGAGTTTTCAGTCTTGAGAGTAAAGAAGAAGAAGAACTACTGGAAGCACGCAAGCTGTAGGTTCTGCGAATGGGATGAGCCTTACAATATCCGTAGGATGCAGGTTCATCTCAACTCTTGTCAGGGATATCAGAAGGCGAAAGACCTGGGGGCTAAGAGGAGCCACCAGTTATCTCTGCTGGCAGAGACCGCGCCCAGGCCTGCGGTTGATGCCTCGGTCGAGGAATGGACCTACAAGCTGGGGACGCAGTTTGACATGCTTCGAGCTGATCGGTTCCGGCGGGTACAGCGCATGTGCGAGAGCCTCCAGGCCGACTCTTCGTATTTCTGGGACAAGTATGTGGAGTGGCGCCAGGTGGCCGAGGCCAAAATCACACAGCTTCGGGCGGCTGGGCACCCCGACGCCGCACAGCGGCTGGCTCAGACCCTCCTTGCAGAGAAGTTTGACTACGGGAACTTTGAGATCCTATACCAGGTTCCCTCCGGCAAGGAGGTCCTCAAACTTACTGGGTCTGATACCTTCACCAGTAATGCGCGGCAGGCAACAACTCAGGAGACGAACCCTAGTGTCAGCAACACCGCGCCGTCGGACCAGGTACCGCACCAACGGGACGAGCGGGAAGCGTCCATTGTGCAGTTCCTCTCACTGGCTTCCCCTACCAATCTCGATACCTGCGCCCAGCTTATCCAGGATCGCATAGACCTGGACGGTGCCAGACGTAGAATGCAATGGATCTGTCAGACACATTCTGGGGTGTCCTTTTGTCTTCGCTGCGACTGTTCCCATGCCATCGTCCCGACGTTCGACCCGTGGTCAAGGACGACACATGAGTTCGTCCCAGCTGTTTTCCATACGGACCCGCTTGAGCGAGACGCTGCGCTCCGTCACTTCCAGATCACGCATGGTGAACCCTCGTCAAGTGTCGAGCACATAGTGGCAAAGTACGGGCAAAAAGGTATGTCCGTATGACGGCCTTCACGATGCAAATGCTTACTATTTTCTAGTGCAACATTGTAACACTGTACCAAGGCTAAGGCCTGGGGAGGTAGCTGCACATAACAGTTATGTTCGACTGTGGTATGACCGCTTGTTCTCGAACTGGGAGGAGTTGAGACGGGATGCGACGGCGTACCTCGAGGTACTCGATGCACCGCGGCTCGAGGATTTGAACGCGAGAACTGTTGCCTTCAGCTATACGCTCCACCGCAGAGCCGCCTTGTTGTACTACCCCATGTCTTCCTACATGTGGGCAATATCATGCCCGAAGCCGGATTGTACAGAAGGCATCTCGGGCAATTTGTCCACCGTGGGCCTACTCTCTCACTTTCGACAGCACGGTTTGATTTTTGCGACGCTAGCCGGGGCAATACTAGCATTCGGCTACAGAGGTGTGTACGTACATTATTCAGGACCAAACATCATGCTAAGATCAGGCTAGTACTTCCGGAATCCGATCGGGATGCATTTATATTACAAAACCTCCTGGATCAATTGTGCCATGCTGATGGCCAAAACACAGCGCAACCAATAAGCCAATTTGGACATGCATCTCTCTTGGAAGGCTCTGAGGACGCCAGACCCATTACTTGTACCCCAAACAGTGAGACCTCCTTCAGACCTGTAAGTCAAGGTCAATCCGCCAGAGACAAGGCACCCATTACTACAGCGCTGTCGGACACCGTGGGGGAATCACGATCCGGCACAGATGCAATCTCAAAAACTGCTTCAGGCGTGGGCGCGCGGACTAAGGTGAAGAACGAACCCCGAGCAAGCGATAACAGCGCTGTCGGCAGGAAGCGCAGCGCACCAATGCCTAGCAGTTCTCGGAAGCTTCAGCGTAAAGAAAGGAGCAGCTCAGCAGAACGCTTCTCCACAGTAGGCCATGGTCAGATTCGGAGGAATCAGAGGGCTGCTTCCTGTGTTCCATTTTCGAGCCACCTAAACCCCGTGGATGAGATAGACGAACTCGCATGACACAGGCACATGGATTGCTCTGTGAACCGCTGTTATTACAACTTTGTATTGACTGCCATGAATATTCCCACGCGGATCAGCGCTGCAGTGAACGAATTGCCCAGGTGGTGGGAGTATGTGGCAGGGTCGGAGAGGGCAGCCCCACGCTGGCCAAGCATGACTGTGTCTGCAGGTGCGGCACTGGTCTCCAATAGGTCGATGAAGTCTCGCACGTAGCATATCGATGCACGGCTCGAGGTGCTGCAGAAGGTTGCGCAGTGCAGCAGCCACTCGGAACACCTCGCCACAAGCTGCATATGCAGGTGTATGGGGATTCACAAGCAAACAAGCCGGCATGCTGGCGCCCTGGGCACACGGAGAGACGGGCCCGTCTTGAGTGTCCTGGGGAAGTGGGAATGCCAGAGAGTCTAAGGCAGTGTGCAACTGCTGGCCCTGTTCTAGTCTGCCCTGGGGCCTTCTCAGTGCTTCGACACCAAGACCAACGATCGAATGCACGTCGCAGCTAATCACCTGTGACTACCTCAAAGTAGTATGGCAGGTCTGCAGGGTGCACATTCTCGAATGTTTGTGCGAAAAAGCCGGCACATGCATCAGCAGAGTTCAAACCGCCCTAGAGATCACTCATCGGCTGGTCTCATCGCATGAACTTATTTAATGCTGCTTCAACTGGGTCTCTTTTTCAACAACCGACCTACAACAACTTCACCTCTGTGACTTTTAGATACTGAGCGAACACAATCACCACTATCACTCCTCACCAACAGACATCATCATCCAAAGGAATGGCCAGATCAAAGACAAAGATCAGGAGGCGCAGGAGGGATGCACCCCTGGCCGGCATCCGAGCCGAGACCCGACGTACACCCAGGGGAAAGAACTCCCCGTCTTCAGCCCGCTCGGATGCCTTTGATGCCCCGGAGTTCCTGGGGGCCTCTGACACGGATTTCAAGCCAGACAGTGACCTCGACCAACTGTCTGAGTTCGATGACCAGTCCGATTCTGCATACGAGGAAAATGCTGATGAGAAAACCTGCGGCGGTGGCAAGAGAAACCTGGAACTAGACCTAGAGGACAGCGACGACTCGGAAAATGGCAAGCCTCATGATGACTCCTACAGCGATGACGAAATGGACGACTTACTTGACATCGATGAGAAGATCAATGCACTCGAGGTGGGCGACACCGCTTCACTTCCAGGAGACATTTTTGACGATGTTGACCCGGCGGATCTCTTCGACGGCAACTTGTACGCCCCTGAGCGCATTCGCGAGGCCATCAAGAATTTCGATGCGAATAAGTTCACACGCAAAAAGTACGCGGAATCGACTGAGGGACTGATCAGACGAACGGAGGCTCAATGGCGCATGTATGTGTTCTGTCCTGCATTTTGTCCTAACTTGTGTCTAATATACGAAGCTTCTGTTCCAAGGTTCTCCAGAAGAGTGACCCAGCCGGACAGCTCCGTCGCATCCGAATGCCGGTGGTCTACCACTTTCTGAACTGGCATCTCAGCCAGCGGAGTGGCAAAGGCGGGCGTCGCAAACGGCCTCTGAGATCCAAAGGCTCCCTCATCACGTTCTGGTGCTGTTTTCGCCTCGCCTTCCAGAGGGCTGCCGGCGCAAAGATCGATACTAGGATCGACCGCGATATGATACACAACGTGAGTACACCACGTCATTTGCCATTCATATCATCTACTTAGGTCACTATACTCACAACGGATGGGGGGCCTTTAGGCACTGGTCAAGCTGGGAAGGAAACACCGCCTCACGCACAACACGAGGGAGAATAGGTCTATGACCCTTGAGGACCTCAAACTCCAGATCGAGACAACGTTGTGTACAACGGAGAAGGGCTTCAAACTGGGAGAACAACGGGTCCTTGCCGTACTCTTCCTTCTTCTCCTTGCGCCACAGGGGTCCAGGCCGAAATCCATACTCATGATGAAGTTTAAACACATTCAGGTCACCCTGGTCCGAGACCCACTTGATCCCAAGGGACCGCCCAGACTCATTCTACAGCTCAGCGTGTCATATACAAAAAGATACCTTGGCCCAAAAGCAACGTGAGATGCCTCCTGTCCTGCTTCACGAAGATATTTCTGGCCAAGATTGAAAAGCTGACAAGCAGTACAGAAAGACTTTCATTATTCCAGAGATAATGTTCGATCCCAGTCTCTTCCTCAGCCCTCACGTCTTCATGCTTGCTATTCTTTTCCGACATCGTGCCTTTGTCTCGGAAAGCTTAAATAATGACCCCAGCCTGCTTGGGCGGCTTCAAGTCCCTGCAACTGTGAATCAACTCGTGCTTGAGTTGAAACCAATTATCCAACGCGAATATATCTTCCGAAAATGCGAGAAGACGCCTGTTGGCTTTGCTATTTCCCGCGAGCCTATTACCCCGGGCATGATGGGCGGGTGGGTGAAGAGGATTGGGCAACTTTTAGGCTTTGAGAAGAATACCATTTGCTACAGCCTCCGTTATATGGCGGGCAACAATCTTGACCAACACGGTACGTGTCTATGCAGTCGGTCCCGTTTACAGTCCACCTACTCTGCTATTTATTCGTCTCGCGTCGCTGTAACTAACCCGATAGTAGGTACGATCAGTGACGCCCTACGCAACCTCGTGCTGGATCACGCACCTGGATCCGATACCTTTCAGAAGCACTACCTGAACCGCAACGTCTGCGCCGACCTGTGGGCTATTCACCGCGCAGAGAAGCCCCAGCAGGAGCTTCTCAAACAAGCCACGAGTCACGGTGCATCACGGGACTCCAACCGGCCCATCAGCCTAACGCCGGAGCAGTCCAAGGCTCTCAAGTCTGACTCACAGTACATGCGTCTCACGCAGCGGCTAAGCAACCTACCCCATGGCAGCGAAGAGCGTCAGGTACTTTCAAATCAGCGAAGGAGCCGTCTTGGAGTGCTGCGAAACGCCGCACTGGTGAGGGCGCGAGAGGAGTGGAACCGTACGCAGTCGTTCAATGTTGTTGAACGTCAGGCACAGCCACATGGACATGGCACTGCTCAGAATGCCAGCGCGCGCGCTGGTGCCCGTGCCTCGCGGCCGATGAGCCCAGCGCAGCAGAGGATGACTGACGCGCTCAAGGCACCGCTCATCAATGAGCTCAGAGCCCAGTACCAGCGGAGGGACAACGCGATCGAGGCCATCGTAGCCTACTGTGGCATACAAGAACCCGTCAGCACCAAAGTCCTGGAGGCGAGAAAGCCACCGTCGCCGGGAGAAAGTGCCCAGCCTGACCCAGTACTCCGGGCACGCGAATACAGGGTTTCAGTCCTCGGCAAAGTGGGCAAGGTGAAGAGGTGCTTCATGTGCGTTGGTCAGGCGCTCACACTCTTCCCAGACGACCCGACCTTGCCGAATCTCACACGCCCCTTCTATGACCATACCTCTCTGGCCAGGCACTTTGTCAATGCTCATGTGAAGCCCTTCCAAGATAGCAGGAGCGAGTGTCCGATTTGTGTGCCGGTTGTTGAGCTGATTGACAAGATGCACTTCCAGAATCATGCGGAAGGAGTTCACGGCATCCGGTCATCTTCCAAACCCACGAAGAGACAGCGTAAATAGCTGCGTAAATTAATTAATCAAGTTGCAATGCTTAAATCGCGATTTCTGCATGGGGCTGTACTGTGGCGCCTAAGCTGATCTCCCGTCGTCGCATCCCATCACCTTGCACTGAGCCATAGCATGGATAGTTGTCTTGCTCTGGATTGCCATTCGTATCATCCCTCATTATTAATGCAGGGGGGATGAGAGATGGAGAGAAAGAGATAGTGAAATGGGGAGACAAGAGTCAACCCCTCTGATACACTGATTCCAGGTCAGCAGCACAGCCCACGCCTGGCTGGGCTTACTCAAAGCGAGGTTCTAGGTGGCTGACGCGTTGCTGTACGTATGCTCTACTCTCGTCAATAGAGCCATTGAAATCATACAGACTTGTAAAACCCGTACAGACTTGTAAACCATGCAGACTGTTAAAGCCAGGCCCTGGTTTTGCCTCGCTCTTAACGCCGGAAGATGCCCAATTCGTGTCATCATAAATTAATCTCCTGAGCCGAAACTCTCAAATCAGCCATCCTCGCCAAACTCAGAAGCCCATGGCTCGCAACATCAGTATCCATGTTGTGATCATGTAAGTCCAAACCGTACTGTATACCGGTTCTCTTTTATCATCGACATCTAGCACAGATTCGACCTTTTATCCCTGTTTCTTATTCTTGCCCTGCCCCTGCCCCTGCCCCTGCTCTGAACATTGGTGGTGTTGAGTATGCATTAGTCGGGCTGCCGCCGTGGGGCGAGGATGGGGAAGGGGATTTCGCGGGTTCGGATCGGGGCTGGGGTTCTTTGCGGCTCTTCAGGGCATTGACCGTTGCCCGCTTCGAGCTGGGCGTCGACCGAGAGCCCCAGAGCAGGCGTGGCTGCTCGCTCTCCGACTGACTCGACTCGTGAGAAGTCTCCAGGATACGAATGTCCAGTCTTTGTCTTTGTTGTGGCCAAGGAACAATGTCATTATTGCGGCGTTTTTCCCCTTTCATGGAAGGTGATGCAGCATATTCCTGGGCTTTCCTCACAAACTTGACAAAATTTTCCTCTTGCAGACCGAAGAGAAGTTCGAGTCGATCAACGATTCGCTCTGCATAGCGGAGAACGTCCTCCTCTTCGCCAGTTTCTTGGCCCGAGCCTGCTCGGATGTCGTAGAAGCTGGCAAGGTAGATCAACAGTTTCCGGAGATGTGTTGAGGTGGGGTTGCGAAGACTGTAGAATTCCTTTGCGTTGCGAGGGAAGTGTTCTGGATTGACTGATTGACCAGTCTCGCCGTCCCATTTGGGAATATGATTGAACGGGAGGGTTGGGTTTTTGGTGAACGTGTTACGTATCCGAGCCAACTCTTGGAATACATTTGTGAATGTGATCTTGGTTTCAACCTTGAACTTGGATGTCTCCCCTTCGTGGTGTTGGATCCTTGCTAAGAGTATACCAAATTGCTCTTCGCGGGCCTCCTCTGCTTTGCGAAG